>PNEQ01018007.1:0-11878 GCA_003012365.1 Medauroidea extradentata | reverse complement strand
CCTAACTCTACAGCCGACACATACAACACGGCAGAGCGAAGCAGCACCTCCACATTCTGCCGCTGCGAACAGGGACATCGTAACTTCCAACATCTATATAAACAAATAACAACAACGTAGAAGAAGAAGCAGACCCGTTACATTCTGGCGCCGAGGAAGAGTGATCTGAGGGAACCAAAGTACCTCAAGGGGCCCTAGGACCCGCAACAACGACCAGCCCTTCCAGTGCCGGGACAGTGGCAGCTCGAGGGCAGCGGCAGTATCAGTCGCCGGCGGCGGCACAGGAAACAGGTCACGTCACGTCAACAAGGAAAAACAACAACGCCGAGTAGAAAAGCTGCAAGGTAAAGTAGTAGAAGAAGGAAACAGAAAGAAACAACAGGTTAGTGTTTACCAGTGCGGGTAGGTAGCCATAGCCAAAGTTAGCCGGTCCAAATTGTGCATCGTATCAGCAATTTTTCTCTCTCTGTTTTTATTATGTCTTAAATCGCCGAGTAAAATTAAAATTAGTAATGTAAACATTATTGTAATTGAGTACACGTTAAATTATCAACATTATATATTTTATGACATTGTGAGAATTCAAATCTATTAGCATGGCATCTTCCGATAACGGTGTACTAAAATTAAAAAAAGATATGTTGGCAGCACAAACTAGAGTACTAGTATAATCCGAATCTCACACTGAATCACTAATAGGTGAAATTAGAGAACTGAGGAGGGAATCTAAGGGGCGTAAGGAAGAGGTGATTGGTGCAATTAGGAGTTGTGCAGAAGCAATTAGTTTCAAACCAACTAAACCTAGTAAGAATATCGAACAGAAAGTGGAAGCAAAGAAACCAGATGCAGTGACCAATGTTGTAGTTGTAGAGTTAGGCCTAAAGGAACAGACAGTGACAGATGTGCAGGAAGGTAAAGGTGAGGTTAGGCCTATTAATGAAATCAATGTTTTGTCACATGAGTTTGTAGTTAAGGTGATTCAGGGTAGTGACTGTGTAAAGAATGAGAGTAGACCAAGAAAAGGCAAATTTATTAGTAACTGGGGGATGAGATTGCAGAACTGGGAAATGAACAGAGCATTTTTAGGGCCAGACAAAAATTGTTACAATATGTTGGTCAGAGAGGTAGAACAGTGGGGGTGCAGGAATGGCACCTAGGTACAGTGACGTTTACAGGCCAGGAAGAACTAGGTGGCGAAGTATGTGTTTGGAAGCTGGATGTGCAGAGGTGTGTCGAGAGATGAGGGGTGCAGGAGTGGACACGAGGAAAGGTGAAGATAAAGGTTAGGGTTGACTGTGTGTACCGTGTTGTGCTCAGAGGAGCAAGAGGAATGATGTGGTGTGAGGGACCTTTTCGACAGGGTACAAAAACATGTGTGTAATATATAATTTTTAATGAAAACATTTTACAAGTTAATTAAAATTATTATGTGGGTATGGCACCACTAGGGCACAGACTACTTAGATATGCAGACTGTCCAGTCCCAGGCATTCCGTGTTAACGCGGATTTTCGTGTCGCCCTGGTGGACGCTGACCGAAACTCGCCGTTTTGATGGCCAAGCTGGTAGCGCTGCCTACCTGTAGAAGAAGGAACAAGTGGACTGGTGCAGCCCTTGTCTGGAAGAATGTGAGGTAGAAAGAGAGAAAGAGAGAGAGAGAGAGATGGAAAGAGAAACTTGGAAGTATGAGTGGCGGGATGAGTCTTGGCACAATGCTACCTGCGGTGTGAGTGTTGTAGGGCGAGATAGCAAGCAGCAGGCACTGCAACATGCCAGTTCGTTCCATCTGAGCTGGAACTTGCTCATCTTTACTCAACACGCAAACCACAAGTGTTTTATAACTAATATGTTTACATTGTGTAATAAGACACTATTAATTGTTTAGAGACAGAAAAAATCGCGTAATAAGATACTATTAATTGTTTAGAGACAGAAAAATTTGGCAGGTTCGTTGACCTGTAGGTTAGCGTCCTAAAATACCTGAGTAGACTACTGAAGTAGGCAGCAAATGCTAAGTGGCTGTTCGCTGACACAGTGATATCACATTGTTGATCCTGCATGCAGATGCTTCTTTATTATTATTTCAGCATCATTCAGAAAGTGTCAAACACGCCTAAGGTAATTACAAAAGTGACGCGAACTTGCACTTGTTTGGAATCTAGCTGGTACCCAAAAGATAATGCGAAGTGTTCAGGTCCCTATTGATAGGACAAACTATTATAATTACGCACCCACTGACACTTAATGGCGGCCGCTAGCAATAATTTGCTTACTTATCTTTGGTCATTGAAATACTAAATCTTGGGATTTTTAGTGGTTGGGGAGGGGGCAAATTAATTGCATGCGCTGTAGTTTTAAGGCCTATTTGATTTATTCAATTTCCAGTTCTATTCTAGTAAGATTTTAAATTTACATATCTGAGGATGTCCACTATAAATGTCATGTAATATATTGCAGTATTACTTTCAACATTCTAACTGCTACGCAAATTTTTTAATATCATCAGAAGTTTGTTATTAATGTTGGAACACTGACATACTGTATATCCATTTTAGCAAACATTTCACTGTAAAAATAACTCACTGAGAGTTTGTATAATAAATTGGGCATTTACAATTAGTTTACAGACAAAATAATAATGTATTTTATTAACCAAACATATCAAACTGTAACCCATTTTATACCAAGTTTTAAGGTTGATTCACAACCACACTTAACGTACGTAAAAACACAAGTACTTACGTTACGTATTTGAGATTGGATTCACAACAACATTTAATCTAAACATGCACGGAATTTGTTTTTGGCTAGCAAAATGTCTGTAATCTGTGACCATTCATTAATATTTCTTGTCTAAGCAAATAAAATAATTTACGTCTTAAAAAGATTGTTAAAATAATTGAAACTAAATTGAGTCATACGTTTGCACTACTTAATAAATACTAGATTCACAACCACCACACAGCATACGTACGTACGTACAAAGTATAAAGTTGTTAACTTTGTTACATGTACGTACGCACGTACGTTATGTAGTGATTGTGAGTGCAGCTTTATTCACACAGGCTTAAATACCCTGTAAATTAAGCAAACCCACATCTTACTATGTAGGACTCAGGAATAAACTTATCTATACTAACAAAGTTACGAGAAAAATATTAGAAATCTCTTTAAAAAAATCGTGAAAGTTCGAAGAAGCAGGTGGCTACGGCACAATAGTAATAAATATATAAATAATAGTACTAAAACTAAAAATTAAGCACCAAAATATTTTACGCATAACGAACAGCAAACATGCTGCTAAGCAAATAAAGTTATATTATAGCGAATTTTGTTTCATGTTGACATTGAGGTTATTAAAGACGGATGCACTAAACTACCAACTAAACTAACTTGAAATCGACTAATTACTATGTTATACAACTGCTACAGCATTTTTGTGGCGTATTTTTTGGAAAATTGTGAGTCCAAATGGTTACTTTAGCGCCACATCGCCTCACTCGTATCTTATGTCGCATTGGGAAATAAACGAAGAAATATTACAAGCGATTGGCATGTTTCACGAGTCATCAAATAAAATGTTTAGTAACCGTTTTCGCAATTTTTTGTGTCGTTTATGTAACTAAATTGCTCAGAGACGCTGACTTATGAAACAAACACACTGAACAACATAGATATAAGTCACTTTTACTAATACAATTTCTTACAGTGCCTACACAGTTTAATTTTCATATCATTGAAATAATAAAAATGTTTTTATCATAGGCATGACAATATAAATCCATTACATACAAACAAACGAAACAGACATACACCAACACATGTAATATTATATATACACATACACACACAACTGACACATACTCGTAAGTGTAATCAAGAACAAAATAGGAGTAATGGCTGTTATTGTGTGTTTACATGACAGACTGTCTTAACACAACGTGTGAATCACCTTGTATAAATTAACCAAACGATACTATTTACTACACTTTAAGCAGTAAATTCTATAGGATAATTTTTTTTCTCGGTGACGTTTATTTACATCACTTGACATGAATACGCTTTTGATACATAAAGTAACGTCCAACACAAAACATTCAATGGACTTTGTCAGAAAAAAAAAGAATAATAAAATACAACATTCAAAAAATATCTTCTGCACAAATGCTGGCGATTTTACACAAATGGATTCCATAGATTTTAATTACGCATCAAAAATCCCATTGCGTGGTGCACAATTTACCATGCCAACCTCTACTATCAATTCCCCCCCCCTTCCCCTAGTAAATGAAATTCTGCCAACAACACTACAAATAGATTATATATTTTTATATCACAAATAAAAGCGTCCAAATTCTATTTTGAAGACACACATTTTTAGTTAATAGTCTACTATTTATTAGCATTAAGTGCTCTGTCGATTTCGGGAGCTCCAGTTGCGTTTTTTAGCGTCATATTATCTATTAAAAGAGCATGCACGTGTTTAGTTCTTCCAATAACATGCTCTCCAAAGAAACGCGAATACAGTTTATATTTTTTGGCTACCGATTTCTCTTAATTAAAAAAAAATGGAAATTGATAAGAATTGTTAGTTCGGAGTTACACAACATTTTTTTCTGAGAAATTATAAAGAAATAATGAAGACGTGTTTGTATGTTATTTCGTAAAGTTCCGTGATGTTTATGTTCCTGTATATCTTAATTTTCAAGGAAAATCATCTATGCTCTAATGTGCCCATTTTGTAGAAAAAGTTAAACGTGACATTATTTTGTACACAAAAACTATGACATACTTAGAAGCCAGGCCACAGGAATCCACGCGTGAAAAAAATCATATGTCTTCATTACATGTTAACAAAAATTTCAAATGATTTGCAAAATTTTTACTTGTTTACAAGAAGAAGCTATTACACGGCAATTTATTAAAAAATTAAGCCTATAGTAGAAAAAAATGATCTCTTATAATGATGTGACTAAAATACGTTCTTGAATGAAAGGGTTTTGGCCTATCTCGTCATGATCTCGTTTATCTTTCGTACTCTGTCTGTACTCCTAAATTTCCAGCTAAATTTGTAACATACAGAGATATTAAAAGTCTTAGCATGCCGGATGATGTTTGAACAAAGCTGCTGCGTTACCATGGAATGAAATCAATAAGATGCGCTCAGTTGATGACATGGTTAAATATTTCAATGAAACTCTTATTAATTTTCTTAATATGCACGCGCCAGTCAAAACTCGATGTGTGACACGTCCTCCCTCTCCTTGGATGACGCAAGAAATACGCACATTGATGGCGCAACGGGACGCAGCTTATAGAGAATATATTATAAAAAAGTTCTCAAAAGGGATGCAGAGATGGCCACAAAATGTTTTGAAACATACCGTGTTCTTAGGAATAGATGTACGCAAAAGGTTTGAAATGCAAAATTCACTCATTCCCTAGAAATCGGTAAACGAAATTGTTCATCTTCACAGCTGTGGAGAGATTTGCGTGCTTTAGGCATAAATAATAAAACTTTACCTCATATATGTGATATTAATCCTAATGACTTGAACTTACATTTCTTAAATTCCTCCATTCCTATTGCTGAAGATGTAAAAGACACTACATTAAGAAATTTGCATCGTCAGAAAACTGTTACAACTGAAACATTTGACTTTAGTAACGTAACTTTTAAAGACATAAATAAAGCAGTTCTCCGTGTAAAAAGCTCAGCAGTTGGCACAGACGGAATTTCCATTCGTATTTTAAAATTTTTACTCCCCTGTCTTCTATTCCCTTTGCACAGTATTTTTAGTTTCTCACTCAAGCACGCACAATTTCCTAATGCCTGGAAAACCGCGTACGTAAAGCCTGTTCCTAAAACATCAAAACCCTCCACTACCGCAGATTTACCGCCCCATATCAATACTACCAGTTTTGTCCAAAGTTTTTGAGTATATTGTGCTAAGTCAAGTGAGATCTTATCTTGACTCCACAAAACAACTTGACAAGTACCAATCAGGTTTCCGTGCTAATCATAGTACTAGCACTGGTCTTGTAAACATTGTTGACGACATTAGACTGGCCATGGACATGAAAAAAGGTACTCTCCTCACACTTTTAAACTTCAGTAAAGCTTTTGATAGTGTTGACCACGATATTTTACTTGCTAAACTGGAATGTAATTTTAATTTTTCTTACACCGCTCTAAACTTGTTCAGGTCTTATCTCTCCTGTAGGAGTCAGTGTGTTGTTGCTGGAAAGATAACATCTGACTGACATATTATAAGTGCTGGAGTGCCGCAGGGTCCTGTTCTGTTCGCGCTATTTATAAATGATTTGCCCAAACATATTACATTTTCTCAATATCACATTTATGCCGATGATTTGCAAATATATTGTTCTTTTTCTTCCTCGGATACCACAAATAATGTAGACAATTTAAACACAGATCTTAAGGCTGTCGAAAAATGGTACAAAGAAAATGGACTCCATATGAACCCATTAAAATCCCAGGCTATTTTAATGTGTAGTTCCGATAAAACGGTAAAATCCCTTACCGCTGATCTACCAAAAATTGTAGTAGCAACACAAATATTGAAATACAATCAACAATTAAAAATCTTGGGCTTACTATGAGTAGTACTTTAAATTGGTCTACTCATGTTGCTAATATAAGTAAAAAAGTTCTATCAACTTTGCATCTACTAAAACGCCTTAAAAACCAGCTAACTGAGAACATTAAAAAACGTCTTGTGCAGGTACTTATTTTTACCTTGTTCGATTACTGTGACATAGTGTACAATGACCTGACTAACGCACAACTAACCAGACTACAGAAATTACAAAATATTTGTATTCGTTTTATTTTTAATCTAAAATCACGCTACCATGTTTCTCCATATTACGACAAGCTATTGTGGTTACAACTTGACAATAGATGCAATTTGCATAGCCTATTACTACTTAGAAAAGTACTTCATACTAAAAGTCCGAAATATTTAGCTGATAAATTAAATTTACTTCAGTCCCGTCACGATATCAGTACCCGTTCTAAATTAAATATGGTTTTACTAGTACCAAGGCATAGAACCAGTAAATATTCAAAATCCTTTTCGGTGGCCACTGCGTGTGCTTGGAATGCACTCGATGAGAAAACCAGACATCATGGGTCTGTTTCTTCATTTAAAAAATTTGCCAAACTTACATTTTAAAAATTAATTCAATGTGAAAAGTGGATGATATTACACTTGTTGACCCGGGTGTATGTGTGTGTAACATGTGTGTGCGTGTGTGTATGCTAGTGTATATGTGAGTATGTGCATATGTGCATGTGTGAAAGTAAATGTAATATTGTATATTCTCAGTATTAGTTGATAGTGTAGCTTACTTCTTCTGTTCTTCAAAATAGACTATTGTTCTATTATGTAGTAATGTAATAACTTAAGTTCCCATAAGTTTTACTTAGTATATTAAATATTTTAATATTTCCCAGAGTCTCCCTGTGAGATTATTAGTTAAATTATATCCTTAGTTCTTTTATTATTTTTTGTCTAGTCTAATATATCCAGTTTATCTATATTTCCTATTTATTTATATTATAATTGTTCAGATATAAAGATTCCGTACTTAAAACACAATTTTGTATTATGTCTCAATTTAATATTAATCAGGAATAATTTATGTTCTAAATGGTAATACTCATGCTTATTGTAATTTGATATCATATTTACTTCTCTCATTATTCTTTTCTCAATGTGTTTTAATGTTCTGTTGTCTTAGGATTTTTTTTTTTTTCCAGTGGTTAAGTGTAAGACAAGGTGGTTACACCTTAACTTCGCCACTGTAAAAATAAGTCGCAAATGAAATAAAATAAAATAAAATATCATTATTAAATTTTTACTAAATAAACTTTCATGTAATGTGTGTGACAATTTTTATTTTAATATGTGAGCTGTTCTTACGATTATTATGTAAAGAGATTTTACTTTATATTTTATTTTGTTCTTATTATTTTAAAATATGATTCTAGTAAAACTATTACTATTCTACAAAAATATATGGTGGTGATGAGAAAGTTTTAAGGCCCTTTAACAATGCGGTCTTAAAACTTCTGTCTATCCTCAGAAAAACAACAACTTTGCTAACATTCTTAACATTAAGTTAAGTAACGGATGACGATGAAACGTTGGCAGTCGTATATCTGCTTTCTATAAATCAGTTGCTAGTGATCAGAATTTGGAAATAAAATTATTATGAATTTGATAGCAAACTGTTATTAATTTATTTCAAATTCTAATCCCTTGTAACTGATTTACGGGATGTACAGATATGAATACCAAAGTTTCGCTGACATCCATTACTTAATTTAATGTTAATAATGTTAGTAAAAGGCTGATTTTTGCCCTGCAGTAGGGATAGACGGCAGCCGTAAGAGCCAATGAGAGTGAAGTGGAAACATAACATCCATGCCCAAGCCAGTGTTCGATCCTAGGACATCTCGCACCTTAGACAGGCGTTTTTAATACCAAGTGAACCGTAGAAAGTTCACAGCACAACCCAATATGTTTGGCCTCACGCAATATAGCTTACATAAGAAACAATCGTTTAGGTCATGCCTTGTAGTTTTGCAGAATTTCACAAGTGTAAAAAAATCTAAACACAGTTTTAACCACATTTATAATCTAAATTAATAAAACAAAATCGGGTTTGTTATACTATTTATAACTCAAGAACGGCTGGATAGATTTTCAACGATCTCTGATTTGTTGTTTTCGTATCCGCCCCAAATAGCAGAGTAACTATTAAAATATCTGCAAAATTCAAAGAAAATAACAATAAAAAAACTAATTATTGAATAAATTAGGTTTTAAAATCTGCCATCTTCCGCAATTGACAACTCGTGTCACGCACGCTGATAGGTTATCTATAATAATTAACAAATTGAGGAAAGTCGGGTTAATTACTCCATTTATAAGCTGGACAGATTTTAACGATGTCTGATTTGTTGGATTTGTCTCCGCCCCGAATAGCACAGAATAACTGTTAAAATATCGGCAAAATCTACATAAAAATAAGGAAACAATAAATTTTTAAATAAATAAGGATTGGAACTCTGCCATCTTCTGCAATTGACAGTTCATGTCTCGCATGCTCACAACTTATTTGTAATAATATATGTCCACTGCACTGTTAGGTCGTACGAAGTGCGCCGGGTCAGCTAGTATCGACTGAACAAATTGCAGCCATTACAGTTCTTGCCCCAGAATGAATACTATTTTTTTTGTCACTGTAGAAAGCCAACAGCCTAAACTTGTTTGTAATAAGTAACAGTTTTGTTGTTTTACTTTAAGTAAACTGATTCCAGAGTACAACATGATAGGGTTAGGACATTCAAAAACTTGGGTTACATAGAATTTTTATGTAACATTTTTCATATATTTTCATGTTTCTTTACTGATCTTTAACTTTGTTTGTCAGACCAGAACAACTATTTATTAAGATGTATCCTTAAAAATGTAATCTAACATAATATCTTTGTCCTTAGAATGGACTGTGCGTTGATGAAAATGTGGATGGGGAACTTAATTTTTAATAAGTTATTATATATAATAATATATTCATACGATTTTACAGTTGCCAGAAGGTTTAGATGATACCAGAGGACAAAATGTAGAGGCGGTTACAATTTATAATGTTTTAATAATAAAACATTTCCAAAAATATTATGTTCATAAGATATGTAAGTATGGATCAAAGTATACTGTAGCCCTCATCATAGTTTCTTTTCAGTCTGATCAGTAGATTATTTTTCATAACTATGCGAAAATGCCATTGTTTAGCCGTACTGGAGAGCTCGTACTTGTATTTCCAATGCGCGTTATGTTCTGAAAAGACGTTATGATGTTTATTTAAATTGTGTTTTTTTTTTTTTTTCGTATGCAGGTACATTGAGAACACGAAGAATACTTTTCCAAATAAACGTGAATTTCTAACCCACTGCAGAGCAGCAAACCGATAGGCAGGCGGGACCGTAAAGAAGTGCATTACCTAACAAATCCTAATTTAATATCACTGTTCAGTTTGTTTCGTACATAATGACGCTGAGACCACTATCCCGAGTTTCCACTGCTTTTGAGGATTTTTTTAAAGTCTAAAGTAAAGTTTCTATCAAAAACCTGTTCCCCAGTTTTAATTGGAATTTTCTATGCATTCTAATTTTTTCAACACAAAAAAGTTATGTGTAAGCCATAAAACAAACAAAATTTTTGTTAGTTAGTAATTAGCAGAAACTTAATTATTTTTGTGTTGAAAAAAGTAGGTAACATAGTGAAAACCAATTTAAATAAAACTGTAGGGCAGTTTTTTGATAGATGTTTTAGCATAGAATTTAAAAAAATTACTATTGCAAAAGTATTGAAAATTCGGGATAACGGCCTTAAATGTGGGGATATATAATATTACGTATAAAATCACCCGAAATATTGGACAGTTCTTTAAGATCAAACTATGAATTATTTTCCGTGGTTAGACTTTTTTCACGTGTTATATTTTTCGTATAAACGTGTGTCAAAATTACGATTTCGCTGGGTCGTTGTCATATCACATGTAAAACAACGGAAATTACAGAGGTAAGCTGGATTTCAATCCTTGTATTGTTAATTATAGGACTTCCTGTCTGACATGACTATATTATTACAGTCGCGCAAGCTGTGTTAAAAACATGTAGAAGCATGTCATTCCAGGGTTTTTGTATGTACACGAAGTTATTGTGTAGTTAAGTAGTACGCAAGTTGTACGTTTACTCAAGCTGTTTTATGTATTTAATTTTCCACTTTTTTTTTTTAATACGTCGAAACTGCAGTTGTATAGCTTAAGTACTTAAGGGGGATTGTTCCCTAAATAAATAATGTTAAAATGAACTTGAAATTATTTATTTTGTAGTAGACATAAATGACAAGTATTGAAGAAACATAATTTTTTTTTAGAAAAAAATTTTTAATATATGTTTTGACACTTTAAACGAACTTTACATACTATTTTTGCAGTCATTACAGCAAGAATCAGAATAAAAATTTTTACTAATTACTGCATTCACTTGCTAGATTAAAGTCCAAAAAAGTGCGTGTCACATTCGGTTTTTAAAAATAGTTGTTTGAAACAGTTTACTGATGCATTTTACATTTTAATGTAAATGCATTTTTTCATAATTTTTTGTTATGTAATTTCAATAGCAAATTTAGACACTTTAACCAACGATTTGAAACAAAAATACTACACCGTATCATACTGTTGCATTTAAATGAATTTTATAAGCAATAATATTGGAGTTTGTTAAACTAGTTCACGAAATTTAGACATAAAATCAAATGTATGTAACAATGTGTTAGGTTGACTACAAGTCCCCTGTGAAGTGCTTCCATCTGGCGAGAAAGACAAGAAATATTTGAACTATACGAAAGCATGTCCCCCCCTTCCTTCCCAACTTTCGGACAGGACCTGTGTCACGTACAGTTGGTAGAAGGGTGGGGAGGTGGGGCGCGAGACTACAGCACCAAGAGCGTGACAATAAAGATGCTTGCAGCGACTGGCTGACACTGTTGCCATATCTTTCGAAGGTTGTCACAAGAACAGTACGGCCCATGTGCCTGCCAGCCGTGTAGGCAGGCCGCTGAGAATGTGAGTTGTTTAGTGTAACGCTTTCCTCTAAGGTCTTTATTATTTACATTCACTTTATTTACAACATATTTTACTGCTAAAGTAATATTTTTAACGATATTTTTAAAGAACTTTTTAAAAAGATTAACAACAGTTAATCAGACGAAACAACAAAGCAGGAGCGTGGCATCCTGTTTGTTCCTTAATAATGATATTAGTTTACCAGGAAGAAATTT
>PNEQ01018006.1:0-38007 GCA_003012365.1 Medauroidea extradentata | reverse complement strand
AAAACCCCCTTTCTTTTTTTTATTTAACGAATACACAACAATGCAGCTATGGCGATTATGAGGAAGAGGTTTCATTTTCTCGTTGTATTATTTTTATAGGAGAAGGAAACAAGGTAGCTTTTGAACACTTACATTAAACATGCGTGTTTAACAGATTATTATTTCTGAGGCTGATTTTAAACATAGCCAGTCAGTAATAATAAATTCACAACAATGTGTCTTGTTCGTTATTCGAACCGAGGTCTGCGGACCAGGAGTGGACCATTTTCACCAGGCCATGAACAGTAGTTAAAGCTTCGGCTGTCTTTAGTGACTTCACACTTGGTTCGCCTTTCCCTAATTACACCAGCTATGATCACAGTAGATATCGACTATCTGGCAACAACGCTTCCCGCGGCACGAGTCAGAGTTCGCGCGCTCACGTCTTATTGGCTACAGTATTTAGGCTGTAGTTTGAAAACGGTGCATCGGAGACCCAAGGTTCCTACATTTTTCTGAATCTGCATAGTGCCCCCGACCCGTGGCTTCAGTTTGTCGGTAACCTTTAGGAACACTCTTTATATATATATTAATATAAATTCATACATACGTACGTGTATACATGCATGCCTAATAGTTTCATGAAAACAAAGGCGAGGCTCTAAATAATTGTAAAAATTCAAATTTTGTGTTATAATTAATTGCAACACCCTGAGAGTTCATCAAGAAGCAAGAAATCAATGGTATTGTTTCTGATTGTCCATTATCAAAAATGTTTCTGTTGTTGAAACAAATAGAATATTATTAAAGAAGTCCTGCTAAAAATTGCTATACTTTTGGAGAGTGAGAAAAAAGTATTTTTAAGAACTCTGGCGGTTTATACGGAATCATAAACAGCAATTTTAACTGAATATTTTTTAAATTTTAAATCTCATAAATAGTTGACAAGTACTGAACATGAATCCCGTCCTTGATTTAACACATCAATTATTCGTACTAAACCACTTTTACACGCAGTGTAGTTAGAATTAGACTTGTACGTCAAACAGAACGTAAATATTGACATGAATACTAAACCTCCGTGATTAACGTTGGTACAAAATTCCATTAAGAAGATATGTTATGTTCTAGAGTCAAGAAATCGCTTATGCACTAGCGTCTGCCGACACGTACGACTACAGTCAACAATACAAGTTTATTCTTCAGGTCATGACATGCAAAGATATGTAGAGATGTGGGCTGGACATTACGTTGTTGTGTCTCTGGGGACATACAGTGCTTTGAGTACATGCCCGCCCTTATATTGGCAATTTAATTTTTGAAAATCGCAAATTATAATAAAATTGGGTTATTTTTGTCTTACCGTTGAACACACATGTTGTTACCAAAATGCTTGGTCACATTTCTAGTGCCAAATGTATATCAGGTTTACGTATTACGGTTTTTGTATCATAGTAACTGCTTACATTTCTTAAACCACTTTATATAATTTTTCTAATTTTATGAATTTACAAACTAATCTAATGGAATGGATGAGGATAAAATACCTGTTACCATTATATAATATTCAAGACATAAATGTTAAATATAAACAAGTGTGTGTGCACGTGTGTCTATATAACTAAAAATAAATTTGTTACCCTCTGCTTTGGCGCAAGAATGTATATTCAAAAAGCAGAGTTATAGCGAATATTACATATGCTTGTAAATTAATCAATTCAAACTATCTGACTGCGATAGTAAAAATATCTCAGTCATCATAAAGCTTAGTGACTGTAAAACATTTCACGTTACAGGCGGTATCTTTGTAAATCCTCTATCGCTGAGAAGTTAGTTACAAACTTACGTTCATCTAAGTGACTATTTGCACTGATGTATCAACTCCACATGCAGACACAGAGCAGGCACCTACAACTACAAGTAGTCTTGTTTTTTAATGGGACGTTGTGTACACATAAAGGTAACAAGATTTTGTTGATTATTTGAGAATTTATCGCAGCCAATATGTAGTAACAAAAAAAGTGCAGTCCTAGACAGCAGTTAATTTACCTAATTATTAAAAATAACATGGCTACTGTAAAACAATAAATAATGCAAATTTCTCTGTCTTTTAGGTCTTAATAAGTCCGAAAATTATTTTAACAATGAAACCAGCTACCGGACTGCATACATTACATATGTTTTACGAGGTATCCATAAGGTATTTTTTTTTAATCTGATAAAAGGTATTAACTTTAAAAGACGACATTTAACACGTTCACTTTGTAACATGACTTGAATTTTATGAATTTTGTTCACTCTGTTAAATATATGTTTTAAATATTTACCGCTAAAACGGTATATATTCACATGATATGTCACGAAAACATTTATCCGATTTTCATGTGCCATGGTATATTGGATTATTTATATAGTAAAATGACTTTAATTTATATATTTTCTCACATTTAATTAAACATTTTAACCTCGTGTATTTATAGATCTTTTGATGACACGTAACATTGGAAACCAATTCTTATTTTCCGAATTCGATAAAACTCATAGATAATTTAGCCTCATCACGAAACTTAGATTTTTGTACAAAACTTCTTTTGTTTAAAAATGGCCTTCATTTGGGTATTTTTATTGCCACTTTAACTCTCGGAAACCATTAGGTAAATTTGAACAAAAAGTTATAGTTTGATAGTTTGTCGTATAACAGTTTATTGTTGCTGGGTTTATTTTTAAATGCATGATATCTTGGAAAGGTAAAATGACATGAATTAATGCAGTTGTATTGTTGTACTTTCAGTAATACGGGACGCAAAGTAACTACATTTTATTCTTACAAGTCATCCAGTCTTAATTTAAGAAGTCCTTACTGGTAGACTTAATGTGTAACCACGTATGAAAAAGGGTATATTTTAGTTATGCTGTTAAATTCTTGCATTAATACATGTAGATGCTGCACACAAGGGCGCCCATCTCATACCTCGTGGGTGGGGGGGGGGACAAGATCATAATATAGGTTTATGTCAACCTGAATGGATATAGTCTGCTGTAAATTTGCAGCGTCTGGCATATTTCGACACATTGAACCCCCTTAATTACGAAACGTATCAAACTGCGAATAGTTTGCTATATGTTTTATTTAAAAAAACAAGACAAAATACATTGTGGAACATCTGTTAGGCGGGAGCTCAGGCCCCTACCTATGCCCCTCCTCATGAGCGCCCTTGGCTGCACATTCTTTGGTTTCAACTGACGAAATCTAACACTCTTCCTGACAACTGTTTTCACGCGAACGAAGTAGCGAGATGTAATAAATACCCTTTAATTTTGTTACTTTTTATGTTGCTGGAAATATTTAATTTTATCTTTCCTACAATAACGGTGTTGAAAAATTGACACCACGTTACAAAACCGACACATAAAAAATGTATACCATTTTTAAATAAATAAATATATATATACATGTCAAACTGCAACCTAAATACTAGACCTAGAATCGTCAAATTTTTTGAGTGGTTCCTCTAGGGTGGTAGGCGAGCGCTACGAGATTTTTCGAAATTCTTTCTCTAAAAGAGTGAAAAAGGGTGAAATATATAATTGAAGAAACGTTGACAGAGCTTGAACCCAACGGCCTATCGGGATTTCTACTTCAGTGGAAAACACATAAATATGCATATTAGGCAATTTCAGGATTGGTCGAAATTCAACATTAAAAGGGGTGAAAAGACCATAAAAGTGATTCAAATTACTATCGATGTCTATCGAATCTTTAAAGACAAAGAATTGGTTTTCACCTCGAAATGATGTTTTCGTAAATACCTTAAATACTTTTAGGATTCTTTAAAATTCGACCCCTAAGCCGCAAAAAAGGCAAAATATTATTTTTTTATGAATCTTCGATATAGCTGGAACACAATTGGTTATATTTGTGATTTTTACTTATATTGTATAGGTAAACAAATGGATAAAACATAACTCCAAGACATTGCGAAATACTTTAATTAAGATGATTAAAATTAATGAAATACGTTTTCCAATATTCCACCATATCTATCAAACCAGTCGAGCCATCGAGGTTCTCTTTGTTTTGGAATGACGATTTTGCAAATATCTGAAATACCGTGTAAATATATTTTCCAAATTGAGTCCCAATGAGGTAAAAAAGGGTGAAATGTGTTTTCGATTCACAATCTGTACATATCGACCACACACACACACACACATATATATATATATATATTATATATATATATATATATATATATATATATATATATATTTTTTTTTAAATCGACGTGACTTTTGTTTAAGATTGAAGCTTACTCAAATTCCTGAAAAGTACTATCAAGAATTTTCGAAATTCACCACCTAAGAATACGAAGAAATTTGAATAGTGATAAATGTGTTTTCAATAAATCGTCCAATTATATTGCATGTTCACAACTACTGTCGAGAATGAAGGTTAGCGTTTAATTTAAATATATATCAGCTGTTAGAGTTTACAGTATTCTGAACAGCATTACGTCTTACGAATTACCTTATACATTAATGAACGCATAAACTACTGAACATATTTTAGATCATTATCACAAATGTTGATGGACATATGTCAACTGAAATTATATTAGCCTATAGTTCTATGCATATAATATTTTCATTGTGTGGGTACATTTGCAGAAACGTGCTGAAACAGTAAACGGAATATTTCTCAACGCACCCGGTCAGTCGCGAACCTTCAATCATTGCACGATGAAAATTTTATTTAAAGAAAAAAATTAATAAATTAACCTGAAACTGTTGAGAAACACCCACAGGTGCTAGCTACCATGGGACGTAAATTTTTCAGGGGCATAGGCCTGCTACACTGTTTATTGAAAAACTTAACAATAATGTGTCTGTACGCATTTACTGCGTTTATAACAGCCAAATGATTTACGATTACCGGTCTCTGAATTCATGTATAGTTGTTAAATTGTTACTTGCATGTTGCATTACATTCAAAGTCTGGAACACGTGAAAAATAGTTTTGTGTTAAACCTAAACTCCTGAACCCACTGTAACCGTGGGCTACGAGTGGACCGCACGTATAGTACTGTTTCTTTCTGGAGTAATGGTTCCTGCGTTCCGTTATATTGCCATGCTCTTGATATAGTGATAGGTCTCCTTCATGTGATAGCTTGACATAACTGCATAGTTCTTTCAGATTATCGTCTATCAAAATAGTCTTTTTTTATTGTTTCTGATGAAATACGTTGTATACTAATTTCTTCTCCATGTTTCATAATTATAGCTTTCGCGTCGTACCCAAAAAAGGTTAACAGAGAGCCCATAAAAATGCACAACAAGCAATCTTTGGCACTCTTACACAACAACTTCAATTTTCAAAGAATGAAACTGACTGTACTTATGGTGCAGCGGGTTCATCACAAAAAAATATTTAGTAAAGGGCATACTGGAAATATCAGATACAATGGAAGTAAATATTGAAGTGATCGATTATAACTATATTCTGCCACACATGTCTTACCACTGAAATGTTTGAATTTTAATTCATAAAATGAAAGGAACAAGTGATGAGCGGAGGGAGAAATGTCAAATAGTTGTGGGAAGATAATTCAGTTAAAATTAAAAAAAAAAAAAATCTAACTATTAACCAATTTCTCAAGGATAATGTCACAGAATTGTCAAGTTTCTATGTGACTCGTATGGTATCGCCACTAATATTGTATCATAGATGATGCAAAAAAATTGGTACAAATAGTCGAAAACATGCAAAGATCATCATTTAGAACTACTTCAGGACTTGGTATAAAATAAGTATATTAGAAATGGTCTAAACATGTTATTCGTGGAGCTAAAGTTGGTGAACATTCCACGTTACTTAATGCTTTACTTTGGGCAGCTTGATTCACATCTGCACAAAAGTATTTTTTTTATTATGGTACGAGTAATGTACTAATACATAAGTCAGTCTCTTAAAATTAAAATTCAGCATTCTTAATATTATCATAACGATTAATGGTGGGTAACATTTGGATTTATTTTGACAGTGCTGTTCAATATGTCTGTGGAAGCAGAACCAGGAACAAGGAACAATATTATCCTATTTAGTTAGTTCTGAAGTAACGAATCTCGCCAATAAGGTTACTCGTACAGCAATACTGATGCAATTATCACTGCAGGAAAATAAATATAAACAAGATGGACAAACTGGTTCAATTTACAATGCAATGAAAACCGCAGAAAAATTTAGATAAGAAAATGTACAAAATGTAAGTAAATTATTTAAATTTTAAGTATGTAAATAAAGTTCAGCACTGTAAACAAAAATAATATTTTGTGCTTAAAACGTTTTATGAAATGATGTGTTACTCTCCAAAGGTTTACTATTTCAAATTATTGAAACACACTTTTTCAATTTGAGAAAAATTATCTTTATTTTATATTCTGTGCATTACATAATCATCAGTATGACATCAGTGACAACAGATATTTTTCTTCTAAAATATTTTTGAACTACTCGTGTGAAATGTTGTATAAATGCTTCATTAATATGTTGCTCATGTGTGTACATGGGAAGTACAGTCATTAAAAATATTATTTATTGGAATGTTTGTTGAATTCAGAAATAGAAATTTAAATTTTGGCAGCGATGTACTGCAGCAGATAATGACGCCTAGAATTAGTCGCATATAAATAAATATTACATTTTTGTTTGATGGAAGCATTTATCTTATATGGTTACTAAATGTTGTTAATTAATAGCAATTACGGTATTTCCTGGAATGAAATAAGAATTGATTTAATACAACCTTATGTTCTTACAAAGTTTTAACAATTGTTGCATTGGTGTTTCTTTATTAGTTTATGATAAATAAATTTCAAGAATTTCATAATATATTATCTAAATTTTCACTTGGTGCAATCATTAAACACTAGTATTTATAAAGTTGTGTTAAGGTAATGTAAGTTTTATTCGTTTAAAATAGTTTACTAAAGGAAAATTTATGCTTAAATTAGTGTTAGCTGATATTCCATTGAGATGATTTTATTCAAGTACAAAAGCATTTTGTCTGAACCCTAATAATCTGGTTCCGGAGAAATAAAATAATAGGTAAAAACCAATAATTGTATACTTTGTTAATTTTCCGTTTTTTTTTAACGTTGTTAATGCTTGTTGAAATATTTCTTTACAAAATATAACCATTAAAAAATTTAAGTTTTTGTCAATTTTCTAGATTAAAAGCATTTTACATGTAAGAATTTGGTTCAAAATAATGTTAAGTCTCTGTCTTATCGCACAGAAGCAATCAGTTTTACAAGAAATTTATGTAATTTGCCTAAGTTTCTGATATAAGAAACTTTTTTTTTTTTCATTTTTGTGAATTTATATATTGGCGTAAATTTTCAATCCTATTCTAATATTTTAGTAATTGGTGTAGATTCTATACTTTCTTACACATATATTTGGTTTATTTTGAGAATGAGATAGTGTAGATTATCTTTTATTGTGTTTGCAAGTTAAACATTAAGTTTAAGACGATATTCGTGTCCATTGATTAGTGAGGTAAGTGCTGAAGTTTATATGAAACTACCCTAAACTAAATAAGTTGAATGTTACGGATCATCATTCTAGTATGAGAAGGAATTACGTGAGATATTAGAAGGAATTCCGTTATTACGTAGCTACACTTGTCTTTAGAATGTAATATAGAATGTCAACATACACTGGTGCGTAACTCTTTCTTGTCGTCTGGATGTAAAATACTTGTTTAGATAACAAGTCATTCATCTGAGTGCAAGCAAGACGTTGAAGTAGCTGTAAGCAGTGTTCATGATCTGAAAAAAGAAAAAAATAATTGAAACAACATCCCTTAAAGACATTTTAGTAAAAAAACAAGAACATAATATAGTTTACTCGCTGTGAGCAATAATAGCTTATGTGTTTCTATATTTGCCTGGCGAGAATACTATTGAATTTGTAAGTGAAATTCTGCAAAATTGTTTACTTCAGACGTGAAAATACATAGTCATACATAACCATGTTTATAAAATACAACTTTTCTTCAAAAATATTCATAATAGAAAAAATACAGCAACATTAAAATTTTTTACAGTGATTCAATTGAAATTACACAAATATAACACTATCTTTACATCCAAAATTTGATTGCAAAGTTGCAGCTAGCATATATTCACATAACGTTTCTTGAAATTTTACGTTTATTCAATTACATAAGACCTGAAGTTGTATAATTTGGACTAATTAACATACATTAAAATTTGTGCACGGAAGAAAACTGTCAGGACAACATAAAAACATTGAAATGGTTACACGCTCCTGAAAAATTACTTTATTGGAGTTAGCTACAGCTCAATACTTTCAGACGTTGTTTTGTTTATTCGATAATTTTGAATCGGAAGCTGCAGAATGTGCAAATGTAGCAAAATCACAATTCAACAGGGTATACAAAATCTGCTTAGCAGGCAGATACTTAAGTCAGTTGAATAATTTTGAAATATTTTTTTATAAATGTTACTAATACGGAACAGTAAATAGAGTATTATGATTAGAGCGTTATTCCGTTAAAGCACAAATTTCGTTTTGCTAACAATAAGTTACAAGAAAAACGTTTTTTTTTTAAATGGATAATATTCCAAAAAAATTTCCAATTGATACTCACACAAATTTTAAATATAATTTATATTTATTTACGGTGAAGCAGAATTTACGTAAATATAAAATTAACTATCGTTTGCATAAACATCTCTATATATAAAAATTAAAGCTGACTGATTGACTGACTGACTGACTGACTTAAATATTAAACTGCAGCCCAAACCACTGGACCTATAATCGTGATTTTTTTTTGGGGGGGGGGGGGTTCCATTCATGTCGTAGGCGAGCACTAAGAAGGGATTTTTCGAAATTTGACCTCTAAGGGGGTGAAAATGGGTGAAATGTGTTTCCGAAGAAACGTCGATAGAGCTCGAACCCGACGGCCTATCATCGTGATTTTTACTTTAATAGGGCACTCGTAAAAATGCATGTTAGCCAATTTAAGGATTTTTCGAAGTTCAACTTTTAAGGGACTGAAAAGACCTTAAATGTATTTCCAATCAACTATTGATACCTATCGAATCCTTCGGGATAGAGAGTTGATATTCACTTCAAAATATTGCTTACGTAAATACCCAAAAAGTAGTTTTAGGTTTTTTGAAATACGACCCCCAGGCAGTAAAAAGGGACAAAATGTGTTTTTAATTAATCGTCTTTATCTTTGAAACACAATTGGCTATCGTCGTGTTTTGACTTTAATTGGTTACTTTTACAAATGTCTATGACAGGACTCAAAATCGTTTCGAAATTCTTTATTTAAAGGGGTGAAAATACGTGAAATGTGTTTTCGATTATCCTTCCATATCTATCGAATCAATCGAGATATCGAAGTACTCTTTGCTTTAAATTGTTGCTTTTGTAAATATCCCAAGTACCATTTAAAAAATATTTTCCGAATTCGGCCCTAAACGTGTTAAAAATGGGGTAATATGAGTTTTCGACTCACATTCGATATATATCGATCCCATTGTTTTTTACATAGAGACGTAATTTTTGTTTGGGATTGATGGTTACTCAAATTCCTAAAAAGTAATTTCAGGAATTTTCGAAATTCGCCACCTAAGGACGTGAAAAGGGGTGAAAAGTGGTGAAAAGCGTTTTCAATTAATCGTCTATATATCTTGAACCCAGCGGGCTAATGGTGTGTTTTTTACGTCCACGAGATACCAATAAAGTATTCTAAAACGTGATTCAATGGTTTTCCGAAATTTACTCTCTTAAGTGGTGAAAAGACCTTGAACGTGTTTTAGATAAATCCTCGGTATCTATCGAGCCCGTCGATATATACAATTAATTTTTGTTTCAGGGTGATGATTACAGAAATTATCGCAAAACGATTTTCAGATTTTTTGAAATTCGATTTCTCAATACTGTGCAGGGGTGATATGTGTGTGTGTTTTTTTTTTTTTTTTTTTTTTTTAGTGAATGATCGTTAATTCAACTGAACGGGCTAGCGATGTATTTCACACTTCAGTTGGATACTTATACAAATGTCTAAGATGTAAATTTAAAATATTTCGAAATTCGACACCCAAAAGGGTGAAAAAACACAAAATTTGTTATCCATCAACCCACGATATCTATCTAACCAGTAGCGATATTGAGGTGTTGTTCGCGTCAGAGTTATGCTTACGTAAATATTTAAAAAAAATGTGTAGGATTTTTTTTTGTAAGAAACGTAATTATTAAGAATAAAACTTAGTTGGTCAATAATCAAGGCAGACGATCCGAGCAGCGAGAAACAACTTATACAGGAGTTTTACTAACGTAATCTATCGAGACGTGGTGTTGTACAACCTCTATGAGCCCAGGACACAGATATTTTATTTTTTTTCAATAAATTTTATTTTCATGAATTATTTCGACGTTACGTGACGCAGTTGTTTGTCACTCAGTTCTAACTTCCGGGAGGTTCTGGGCTCGAATTCCGTTAAAAGCTGCGTGCAAACGTTCAATTCTGACACACAAAAACTACAAGGCAGATCGAATTAGTGCAATTTACATGTAGTCTTTAAAAGGAGTAAAATTGCAGTTCGTTTTTCACTTAGGTTCCTCTACAATATCAGCTGACATATCGTCGGTATACTGCCAAAAGTGATTAAGTCATAAATGCTTTTTTCGTTTAAAAACAGTATTAAATTGTAGATATTAACAAAAATGTGGTATGTTACTATACTGTGACACAACAGTACGAAACGACGAATAAACTTTAAACTTGGGCAATTGTTCGTGAACAACATATACATATTCCTAGCATTGTTATAATTTTTTCTCATTTTGACATTGTCACTTTTGGCAGTAAACCGACGATATATCATCTCACTAATCTCAGGTTTGGGGCACCAAATACGTTTCCGCGAAACCTTTACCCTCTGAAACTTAGTATTGTCAATAAAGTTAAAGTGAATATTTTGACAATATATAATTGAGGGCACCGTCACCAATGGTTGTGCACAGGGTAAACAGATGTTTCTCATTCGATTAACCACTTACCTTAGATGTCTGTAACTACCTCAGAACGTCAAATTGGCAGTTTTATAAATAAGGCCCAGGCGAAGTCGCTGTTAGTGGCAGGGACAAACTTAAGACTGCTTTTCGCATGGACAGCTATATCTACTTATCCTTCTGCAGAATTAGTTCAGCTAGCCGCTTGGACATTCTAACACTTGATGACTGAAGTACCAATCTTGTGTACAAAGAGGTATTTCAATTAAAGTAAATCAGTTACGAATAATACTAGCGAGCAAAGCCGCGGGGGAATGCTAGTAGAAAATAAAACAATATTGACTTTGTTTTCAACTTTATTTCAGTCCACAAATTTTTAAACTGTGTACTTCTATTTTCATTCTTCTTCTATTGATTACAGTTACAATTTTGGTTCTAGCACGTAGTGAAGCATGTAAGAATATACTTGGACAGTTCCAAGATGTTAGTGAAGTCTCATATCTTTTAATAATTTTCTCTTAAGCATAGACATACGATTTGACGTTTCTATGTTGTACCGTTTTCCTGCCAAAGGAAATAATTTTGTGGCAATTCATAACACAGAGGTAATAAAAAAGTATTCCTTTCGCTTAGACTAAAGTTTAACTTTAAGTTACTTTCCGAAGGAAAATCACGGTTTCTATCACCATTCTAGGTTTATTTGTATGGCTGGCTGTGTGCCTGTGTGTGCGTATATAAACACCACTTTCCTCAAGATAGCTTTTGAACATGGGGACCGAATTTTATTGATATGTGTGCTCATAAGTGATTAAGATTGTTTAGCTGACATTTATATATTTTGGTAAGATGTAGTGTCAATTTTATTGTGGCTGCAAATTAGAAATTTTTCTCACTACCTCCGTAAAATCTTGGAAACAATTTTCCCGATTATAGTCAAACATCTAAACACTAAACGTGGGAAGAGTATATCGTTGTGGGTGTGATAAAATTGAAAGGTATTTTGAAATGAAAATAATATTATATTTGTAGAACTATTAAACTAATTTCAACCCAATTTTTATATTTAGATAGTCCATAATTAAAAGTATAATTTTCTACTTTTGACTATTGTAGGTAAACTTGTTTGTAAGCTAGTACGTCATGAATAAAAGGAAATTTTTTATCGTACCTTACAGGAGTGTTACACAATTTAATTGTATTTCCAGTATTTGAGCCATTATATTTATTCAAGCTGTTTTATCAAATTATTCTCTTCGACATAGCATAGAATATATTCTTGGTAAACTGCTATAATGGAATTTTTCATTAATTTGTCATGCAGAATCATTGCAAGAGATTTCTTAAAAGTTAACCTATAATTCTCTTACAATGATCCTGCACGACAAATTAATTAATTGTTCCCTTATTATTTATGTCAAGCAATTAACTAAAAATATATCTTATGCTTTTTGTAAATAAAAGATAATTTTGTTAATTTGGTTTGAATATATGTAAAGGCTCAAGAACTGAAAATACCATAAAATTGTGTAACATTCCCCATTAAGCTGGGGTGACTTTAAACACGTGGGTGATTTTCAGACACATTTTTATAATTTTTTTTTTTCGAAATATATTGTGAACTGTGAGTAAATATTATCAAATGGCATGTAGATAATTATTATTCAGTATTTATCACACGTAAAGTTCTTTATTCCGGTCTACCATTTGAGTGAAAAACATTTTTTTATAAAGTTCCATATTCAACAAATCGTTTACGTTTACGATTATAATGCGGTTTCAAGTTTAATGCCAAGTTTTATGTTCGCAATTACATACCATAAATGGCATAACGTTACATAAATGGACACACTGTACGCAATGTTTAGAAAGCTACTAGCGGAAATGTAAGAAAACGTTATATTTTTTAAGTTACTATTCCAAGTTTTAATTAATTAGTGTTTAGTAAGTATGCTATATTAGAAGACTGATTAAAGATAATAAATACAAAAATCTAGTTTTTTTAGCTACTAAAACTACTAGCCCGATTGTAATCAAATTGACAATTTTCACATTTTATTATAAAACCTTTGATTTAGTTAGTTTTGATTTTTGTGGGTTAGACATTTGAAAGATTGCATGGCATGCATGTTTAAATATTTTTGGCATACTTTAAGAACGTCTCTTTGGATTGACACTAAATTTTGAATTACACTTTTTACCGTCCCATCAGTTACAAATTTCGTCGATAGTTCTAGGTTTTGCTATTATTTAATGTAAATAATTGTATGTCATTCTTAGGGTTTATTGAACCTACTCTGATCTTAACATTGAGTTCATCTTGTTAAGATTTTTGCAGTGTTATATTTTTTATCTCGGCCAGATTTATAGGTATAAAATAATATTTAAATGAATACTTTATATAATATTAGGAGAACTTCTTGACAAATTGTAGTGCTTCGTAGTAGTTCGTAATAACATTGAGATTCTGGAAACTTCTAGTTTCTTCACAAAGTAGATTAAAATTTAAATTGTTAAGGCTCCGCCTATACACTTCGAAGAAAAGACTGACAACAAGTACAACCAAACTATGAGTTCCAGAGAAATGCGTCGTTCAAGAACAACAATATATACATTGCAAAAGTTTTATTTTGAATTTATGTGAAACGTCTTGAGTACATAGTTGAATTTGTTGAAAAAGCGTTCGCGTTAGAGATTCAAAAAATTAAGACACACATTTGTCATGCTAGAAACATGTAAATCTGAAGAGTGGTGCGAGAATGGTTTTGGAGTGTGTTGGAAACTTCTTACTGAACATTTTACGGATGACGGTAGGGGACACCGGAGATAAAAGTTACAGGGGCACGTTGTGACAGTCGTTTCTACAAACAAGCCAGATAGCGCAGCACCTCACCGCTTCTAAGTGTCGTGCGTATTGTGTGAAGCAAGGCTGCAGTGAAGTTTCGTGCAACATTTTGTTAGGTACACAAGAAGCTCCAAAGAACATCCCGTTCTTCTCTTACTGGATAAACACAGTTCTCATATATCCTCAGCGGTGTCATTTTGTAAGGAAAATGGGGTTGTTTTAGTGTCTTTCCTACCGCACACGTCCCAAAAACTCCAGCCACTTGACCTCTAAGTTTATGGCCCCTTCAAAAAGATCCTGAATGCTGCTTGTGACACTTGGATGAAAACACATCCCCGAGAGCCCATGACTGTTTTCCACCTACCTTCAATTGTTGATTTGGCTTTAACCTAATGCTGCAACACCTAAAAACATCCAAGTCGGATTTAGAGCTGCTGTAATTTGGCCTTTCAATCACGAAGTTTTTTTCAGATCATGAGTTACTTACTTCTTATGTCACAGATCGCCCCCAAAAAGAGTCACTAGAAGTTCGAGGAAACTAAAGTGCTTCAGAGCCTTATTCATGTATGCAAGTTGGTCTAACTCACAAAGAACCTGTTAGGCCTAACAATATTCCAAACGAGACAACAAACTTGTCTATATGCCCACCATCTTCTAGTGTGCCTACTCCTGGACCATCAAGCTCTCAAAACAAGCTATCACCACATGTTAGCCCGGCTGACATGCGGCCATATCCAAAAGCAGGAGTGCGAAAGAAGACTGTGAATCGAAGATGCCGAAAAAGTCCCATTCTAACTTCAACGCCTGTGAAAGATGCAATCGAAAACGACGAGAAATTGCGAAAGGAGAAGGAAAAGAAGAAGATCGAAAGTTCTAAAAGAATGTTAGCTATCGCTCAAGATAAAATGTCCGGACAAAGTATTCAGCAGAAGAAGACATATGTAGGAAAACTCACTCAAGAAAATTTCAAATTCCAAGAAAATGAGGAATCTGTTTGATGTGAATGTCAAGAGTCGTGGTCTAGAGAAAAACCTGGAGAAGAATGGATAAAGTGTAAGAGGTGTAAATTGTGGGCACATTTTACTTGTACACGTTTCAATGTTTTTTATGCGTGTTCAAATTGTGATTAATGTGGTCACTCAGTTGGACAACAAGTCTGAAGATTATTGGAAGTTAGGCTTAATATTTACAGGAAATGTTTTTTAGGAAGTAGAATCTGTTAGTGAAAAAACATTTAAACATATTTCATTTCAAAGACGATATGGTTAACTAAATTATGTGTTTATTTTAACATTTTGCAACCGAATTTAAAATGTTAAGTAAACTATAATATTATTTTTCAAGTAATACGGGCGTGAACCACAATAATGGAGTATTTTAATTTGAATCTCCATGTTTTTTGCTATTTTAAGTGAGTGATTTACAAATGTAACAACTTGCCCCGCAGGGACACATTGTTACAGTATGTCAAAATTTATAAATGTTCACGTAGTCTAAAAACTACCAAAGATATCATAACCATAAAATCACACATGTTTTTAAGATGTAATACTACACTGTGAGTATATAATCCAATTTAAACTTTGATGTCGAATGCAACAATAAAAAAAAACATAAAATTGTAACAACTAGCCCCGGCCTCCCTTATGTGTATAAATTTAAGGAGGCGTACTATAGTAGCCAGTTAAGTTGACCTCTGAGCTCCCTAGTGCTGTTATCAGAATGGGAACGCGAAGAGAAACTGATATCCTGCTGTTCGGGGTCACCGGTGGTTAAGGTGTGTTCCCGCGTTGGGGAAATCCAACTGCGGTCGTGCATCTCCCTGTTTGAGGTGTCGGAGAGGTGCCACGCTCTAGTATCCGAAGGGAGTAACCACATACACACTCGCAGGGGTGCGATGTTGCTCCGGGGCTCGTGAGTATTGGTGGGCACTACACCAGGATGGGTTCCTTGGCCTCTGGTGCTAGCTTTACGCTTCCGTGATCCCTCAGCACAAAAACCTGTCACACCCAAGTCAACCTGCAGCCTCCTCGTGGCGCCACCGGATCTTAGAACCGATGCAGGCTCTGGCGTGCGGGCCCTATGCATCTCGACTCCTCAGAGCTGGGAAAGGGGTATCTGCCTTGATGGATTCTCCGATAGATGGCAACAAGGAGAAACCACTAGGTGGGGCGTTAGACTACATAGCGTTCTGGCTGTTGGGGCCCGTATGGGGATCCGAGTTCTATCCCTGGTGTTTGACATCCGGATTTACGCATGTAGGATCGTGTCGGACGATGTCGCAGATCGGCATTTTTTTTTCCGGGGATCTCTCATTTCCCCCACACTTGCATTCCAGCACTTCTCGATACTTATTTATTTCACCATCATCGACTCAGAATGTCTTTGGTTATAATATCTTACAACTCCGCAACAAACTAAGTAACAGTTTATTAAATACTTTACGTTGACTTTCTCCAGTATACGTTTTCCCTGGAGTGGATAGTGGCGAATGTGGCCGTTCTTTGCTGACTTGACGAATCCTGACTACAGCTCTTTCTCTCACACCCGTGTACTTTGCTGCCTTTGCTGGTTGATTTCTGTAGAGGCTCAAGCATTTGCTTGTCATTTCTTCTTCACAGCATTGAATAACGGTTTTTATTATTTCCCGCTCTCTGCAATGCATCTCCCTCCCGCGTCTCTGCAGGTTACCATCTACACCTTCCATTGTTGGCTATACACTGAGGGTCAATATTTTCCTAACAGTTACTACACGGCTGTCGATACTGTGTCGTCTTCTTATCTCCTCTTCTTCCCCTGTCTCGCTGTCCCTGCACCTCCGCGCTATGAGAAGCCAAGATAACTGTCTAGTACAGTAAATATCCTGAATAGACAGAGAGAATTATACACAATTCGTAATTACCGGAACACTTCAATAAGGAACTTTTCACGTGCTAAGCATATCAAACGCCTGACCCCAAGAACAGAAATATAGTTGGTCACCCGCAGGCATCCGCCAACCCTGACAGATAACGTGAAATGAAACATACGATGAAGACGCGATGGAATGAGAAAGACATATAAATTTGAAGTGAATTGAGAAAACCGACTGGCCGATCACAACATCCGCCACATTTCTCGTATTTGAAATATTTGGGTCTAATCTCACTGGGGCGTGACCCAAATTGATTTTCAGGGATTCTAACCACTATGCCTACCATGATTCCCAGCAAATTCTGAAATAACAAAGTGTCGGTTGTTAAAATATGTACAAATTATTACTACACGTACAAGTCAAATGCACTATATTTTATCAGTAAAAGCGAACAGATATTGTCATACAGCAAGGGGGGGGGGGTGAACAGCACTGCAGTGTTTATCGCACACGATGCTCGTATACGGAATGTCCATTAGTAGTATCTTCACCAGCTCTAATTACGGCATGATGTTTATACAACTATAATAATTGTTAAAAGTCTTGTTTGTGTTTCTAGTTAACAGCATCTGGAAGAATAAGGTAATGAACTGATTAAAATGAAGTTCACCAGCAGAAAATCTGGCTCTATTTTAATTAGAATAACTTCGAAGACTCGAACTTCTTGCTTATACACTTAATGCATAACTTCATTTCCGCTATGCTACTTATTCGCTGTAGACGTTAGAGAACCTACAGGAGAGGAAAACAAGGGGGGACTTTATATAATTCCTATAAAATAAAAATACATAATTGACTAAACAACAATAAGTGTTAGCTTAAACAATTATGTTTAAACAAATGGTCTGTCTGCTAGCTTTGGCACGGGATCTCAAAACACTTAAGTAGCAAAACTCTACGAAAAAAAAAAAAAAAAAAAAAAAAAAACTTTGTCATGAATTAAATCACTCAGCATAGAAACAAAAAAAACTAACCATTAAACCTAATGTTAATTAACTTACTGTGTTAGAGCAGGTAACGTTATTGTTTCTATAGAATATCCCCAACGTTTTGCAATAAATGGGTCGATATAAAATTTGTGAGCGACAATGTATTTTAATGATTGACATGTTGGTGCATACAATGCATTAGCCATAATTTTGTAAAAAATCATTAAACTACGCAAATATACATAAACTCACAATCAGTTAACCTGACAATATCACGGAATTACGGCTTACAATCTGCCGAATATAAGTACTGTTGCACGCTTTTTCTGCGGGCTGGAGTCTGTGTCGAAATACCTTATGGGCTAGCCTATGAACTACAAGCCGGGCGGCTACGTGGTGTGAGACGGAACTATGTCATAGAGACCTGTTTCAACTGCGCCTTAACCCTACGAGTCCGGCCTACGAGGCTCATGATTGTCACGTCCCAGACATGATGTGTTGTCTAATTTTAGACCCCCTCTAATTAGGTAAATCCCCCGAGTTGCTTAATGGTACATATTTCTGTATTTTAATTGCTAAAGATAATTAGCGTTCCTGTGGCACAGTAGTAATTGTGTGCACAGTTAAGGGTGTTGCGAAAGTTAAAGTTGATTGTTGTTTTGTGTATTTTTTTGAGCTTTGTGGGATAGTAAATCAATAACTCAATTCAACTCTTCATTTATAATTATAAGATGTCTATCCCAAAGAGCACAGAGAATTGCCCACCAGTAAATTTTTGCCAAACTTGTAACAGTAGGATTAATTGTGTCAACCTCTTTGCGAAGTGAGCTTTACGTCTCATCGACAGCAAGGTCTTTAGATAGAGTGACACACAACTTTATACAATGACAGGAGCTGGAAGAAGTCAGCCATTTTCGAGAGTACGAACTCGTCCAGGATGTTGCGATATGTACTCTTGCTAAGGGATCACGTGCCGCAAACAGTGAGTACATACTCTTTTGCAGAGCGTATTTCGTTATGTTTCTGTGGAGCCACAGTGTCAACGAATCTCTATGACGTCAGTATTTAAGGAAGCTAACTTACACAATATTGGTGCTAGTATATAGCTAATGGGTTTTGAAAATGCGATGTTTCATTGTGGTTACTGTTTCTATGCTATTATGTTTTGACTCTTGGAGGCTTCCCGTGATAATAAAATACATTAATTGTTACATATTTTCTGATAGATTGTTTTAAACAATTGTTGTAGTGTAGGAGACAGCAATTATTACTCATAATGATTCCTGTCTCATTATTACGATTATTTTGTTAGTCGAGAATTCTGTTCTAGTAAGGAGCTTTGATTTACAAGTCTAAAGATTTTTGCAACAAAAATGAGAGTTTTCTATGAAAAACAATAGTAGACAAAAATATTTATTCATTTTTACTTATTAAAATCTGTACTGTAAACTATACTGGCATTATAAAGTACAAGAGATGAATACATATGTGTATATATAGGCCTATAAGTGTGTGTATATATACTCACACACATATCTTACATTTACCGTTACGTGTCATAATACAATACAGCTTTACATTTCGATTTTAACGTTTGAAATATTGATCTTGTACACCACTGCGCCGTCTGTTGACCACAAAAACATCAGCAGACTACGTTGCATGGGTGTTGGCCAGTACTGTCATACGATACCTGAATGTTTCGATTTCGATTCCTCCTAACCTCCGTTTATTTTTGAAGTAATTATTCGCTACTAACGTATTTTGTATCACCGGTCATTTTCCTCGTGGAGGATACCTTGATGTATGAGCGGTGTCCACCGTATGCGACATGCATACATACTCAATACATACATTCATTACCGCTACTACGTCATCAAGATGCGAAAACTGCATTGCGTTAGCTAAATACGAGGCTTTCATACTCAGCCCTGTTCCGAATGCGGTGAACACAGAGAAATTCGCTTCTCAACGAAAGGATGCGTAACGTTCATACTCAGGCCGCATGACCTCCGGTAAGGAACGATCCCAGCTTTCGCTTGGAGCAACTTCGGAAAACTATAGAAAACCGAAAACAAGATTCCGGAGCCGAGGATCGAACCCAAGTCCTCCCGAATGCGACTCCAACGTGATACGGTTGCGACACATCTCTCGGTGTGTGTTTTATAAAAATAGCATGTAATACGTTATTTGTCACTTTACTAATGCTATGTCCCCTCTTAAACACAATTATTGTTATATACTATATTATGCTAAAGAACATGTAGCAAAACATAACAATTCGACATCTCACTTTTTCGTACGCAAGAGAATGGTGAATTTCATCGGTTAATGACCAATGAAGGCAATTAGTATGTTCCATGTTTCAGTGTTATTGACGATTCATATAAAACACATTTTGTCCCTTTTTACAGCTTGAGGGTAGAATTTAAAAATTTCTAAAACTTATTTTTAGATATTTACGAAAGTAACATTTTGAAGTGAATACCAACACTTCGTCCCGAAGGATTCGATAGATATCGATAGTTAATCGGAAACACATTTAAGGTCTTTTCACCCCCTTAAATATTGAACTTCGAAAATTCCTTAAATTTGCTAATGTGATTTTTATGCGTGTCTTATTAAAGTATAAATCACGGTGATAGGCTTACGGGTTCGAACTCCTTCGAAGTTCCCTTGGAAACTCATTTAACCACTTTTTAACACTTTAGAGATTAAATTTTGAGAAATCCCTTCTCAGTGCTCGTCTACGACCTTGGGGGAACTCGCACAAAAATTTCACGATTCTGGAATTGGCTATCGTCATGAATAGGTTACGTATTCAAACGTTGATTGGCTGAGAGGAACTTCGCCACCTTGAGAAAGAGACGCGTGGCTAACAGAGGAGTACGCGGGATGCTGTGAGAGACGCGAATATGTCAGCATACAAGCAACACTTGTTTAACTCCGGTGGGAAAATGATAATTTCTTCGTCGTCGTCAAACTGCGGGGTGGTGGACAGCGTACTTATGTGGCTGTGACGTGTGGAAGTGGCCATGCTATTTTGTAATACATTATTAATTTCTCAATAAGACACAAAACTGTTCCGCCATTGAGGCTTTTCCTCGTGTAGACAGTTCGCTCTGCCTCCCAGCAGTGTTATACCATTTCATGCAGATACTAATTTAAAAAGGTTCAGCAAATGTTAGATATGTTTAATCAAACCTGTGTACTCTAAACGAAATTTAATTTCCTAGAAATATTAAAATACGTACGTATTAAAATATTCCGTTCACAATATGTAAAAAATAACTTTGTAACACTGTACATTAATCGGTCGGTATCTTAAGATAAGTAAAAAAATTGTTATTTCCCCTTTTCCACGCACTTGGCCAATAGCTGCTGCAGTATACCGTACCTATTGTCGAACCGGTGATATTTGATAGGCGATTAATGTCGGTGACCTGGGCAATTAAAATCTAATATGAAAAGCTTTAAAACATATACTAAAAATTAAGTGACTTTTTATTCTATTAGCAATGTAATAATTTAATGTACGAATATACTTTTTTTAGTATGCGACAGCTTACACTAACTACTGCAGCAGTTGGTAAGAGCCGAAGAGTAAGAAAATTTTGTAAATATTTTTGCGGGCATGTACTCACAGCAACGAATGTCTCCAGAGAAACCACAATGAATGGTCCAGCCCACATCTCTACAGGTCTTTGAGCTCTGCATATCATCACATGAAGAATAAACTTGTCTTCTTGGCTGTACTCATACCAGTTGGTGGTGGCTAATGCATCAGCGACTTCTCCACTCTAGAACATAGCGTATCTTTTCATAACAATGTTATACAGGGAATTATGATTTAATATCAATATTTCCACTGTGAATTGCGAGCCTCAATACTATTTCAAGTAACAACAGGGGTTTAGCTAATAAGAATACTAGCTCGGTTTAGTTAGAGCAGGAATGCTGTTATAATGTTCTCTGCTATCTATAAGGTTTTGCAACAAAAGGAGAAACAGAGCTAGTCATTACGGTGCTCTTTGTGATTGTTCCTATAATAATGCCTATAGTGTTTACAGTAACGTTTGGCTTTTTTCCACAACAATCAATATAATAATACATGCACAATCAGTAAAACATCCCACTGATTTGTTCTCTCGTGGTAAATGCCCTTGGTTGCTGTAATTAAAATTATATCGCCGCTATATAAAGAGAGCAATAATATTACGCCGAAAATAAACTACAAGCATGCTATTCTCAAAAACCTTACAAATAATTTTTAAACATACTTAAATTTAGTGATGTTCTGTAATTTTAACATATTTAATAAAAGTTAATGTCGACATCTGAAAACGTAACACGGCGTATATTTAGCATAGGTGTAATCGACTGTAATGGTTCAAAAGTAACTTTCCGTCCATCCATTCCTTAATTTCCGTCTGCTATATTGGATGTCTCATTCGCATTGATGTTTACGATTTGTTTACTTTCTCCATATTGCGTTGGAGATAATATTAAGTCTTCTATTTTTATTTGCATTTTTTTTTGTAAAAATTTGTCTCAATTTTGAAAGTGGAACGTCTATTATATGTCATGCAAATGTCTGTAAATGCTGCATGTTTCCATGATTCTGTTCGTGTCATAATCATTTGCACATACATATTTATCTGAATTTTAATTTTCTTGTGATTTAATTGCTCTATTACTCAGGTAACCTATATCTGTGCCCCAGATTACTTCTATAAAGTTAAATTGAAAGAAAATGTAATATTTAAACTGAAAAAAAAAAATCTACATATTTTTTAAACAGCAGAATGAATACATATCAAGTAGGCAACCTTTGCGATTTTCTGTCAGTCTCTATGAATGAGCAATTAGAAGCTTTCTATACAAAATTATACGAATCTCCAATTTTACCATAATCAGACACTTCGTGACCACGTATGATTATTATATAAAACATTTCATAGTGAACACACATGTCTCATGCATGTGGTTGTAAATAATTTTATACATTTGCCTGTTTCTTTGACAATGTAGTCGTTGTCTTCATCTAGTGCAACACAAAATTTTGCTTTAAGTATTTAACTATGACCTTGTATTAAATGGTATGCAGCATGCAAGCATCACTAGCGACATGATAGTCAATGTTCATACGATCAGTTTAAATGTTTTTAAGAGGATTGTGTTTGATTTTTGTTGAACAAAGTTAAATATTGAAAGCAGATTGAATATTTTAAATGTTTGTAATCATATCAGTACACTAGTATATTTTTGGCAGTTCTGGCACATGGGACCTGGGATCGGATCGTCGGATCCACTGATGACGTCACCGCCGCCATCTTGGATGCTGTCATTTCCTTGTTTTTACCTCAAAATTTTCCTTTTTTACCTCAAAATCGTTAAAATTTCCCGTTTTTTCCTCAAAAATTCACGTTTTTCCCTCAACATATTTGCATTTCCCTCAACATTTTCCCCGGAAAATTAAACAACTACTCAAAAATACCATATAGCTCAATCAGGCTTGAGGAGACTGAATACAGAGCAATAGCAGTCTGAACGAGCAATATTTCCCATCGACTATCATGTTTCCGGCGTCCATCTTGTCCGCGATACCTGTCACCAATTGTTTCACTTAAATGAAATGTAGGCATCATTCTTGAAGGGGTTTACACCGAGTCTTCCAGAATTTTTTTTCCAGTATACATTCCTACCAAACCCCACTCATACATCATAACATAAAATATCTCTTTAACAAAATTTATTCAAATAAGTAACTAAAACCGCACCTGACCGAGGTCACCCCAACCTCTCTCATGCTAATAACTTAATGCCTACTCCTATCTTAGTCAACTCCGAACTATTACCATAAAATACTATAAAATAAATTATAAGGATTTTCTCCGAGCTTTCCGAAAAAAAATTTAATTCGCATTCCAATCACACCCTACTCATACCTCACAACGAAAGAAAATATTTTTAATAAAAATAATTTAAGTAATAACCTATACCATACATTTACGGGCTCCCCCTGCATTACTAATGCTATTTACTTAACCCCGACTCATATCTTAGCTATCCCCGAATGTTTATCATAAACTCAAATAAAATTAACTGTAGGAGTTTTCTCCGAGTTGGCCGAAATTTTTCGATTTTGCATTCTAAACACACCCCACTCACATCTCATAACATAAAACATTTTCTTTGTAAAAATAATTTAAGTAAATAACTATATCACACCAATGTGAGCTCCCCAACACCTCCCCTAGCTATACCAGAACTATTCCCAATAAATCCAATCAAACTATTGGGGTCTCCTCCAAGTTTTCCGAAAACTTTTCGATTTCGCATTCCAACCTAACCTCACTTACATCTCATACATGAATTATTATTTTTTAATTAAATTAAAAAATAATCAACACTAAATACTTAGACGAGGCTTCCTTAGTACCCCAACATACTTTGGACTCAAGTCACTGTAAGATACCCCCTCTCCCCTCATCACCGCCACACCTGTTTGGCCTTCACCTTTCTTCCCAAGTCACCGCAAGCGTGTTAATCACGTGCACATCGTGTGACACTCCTCCCCCCCCCATACCATGATGCCATCCTGTACCACCTCCCCCTCCTCGTCGAGTTAGCACATATATGTGTCGTAGTATGGTGCAATACTGACCTTTGCACTTCCCCTCCTTCCCCTCACATGAGTCATCATATTCCCGAGATGTAGCATCATAATGGCGTTGCAACATGACACAAGCCTGTAAACGACTTTTAGTATCGTTCTCGCGAGCACATTTCTCCCCACATCCCTTCACGCCACCACTCTAACCAGCCCTAACCTAGCTGTACCAAAGTGATCTTCTATAAATACATTTAAAAATTAGAGGGTTCCATTAGTCTTTTAAATAGTGTTGTACTTTACATTCCAACCAATACCCAATCATATCTCAAAAAGATCAACTATGTTGTAGTAACATTACTACAATTGGTAACTAACCATCATATCATACTGGGACGAGCTGCATGGAATACAGTGGCCCCCCTCCCCCTTACGATAGTAACTTTAACCAGGCTCTCATCAAAACTGTACTGTTAATTTTCAAATATTATTCACACTAAAAACCGAATATTTTCCAGCTCTTCCGAATATTTTAGCAATTGTTCAGTTCCAAGCATGCCCGTAACGTACTTAAAAATAAAAAACCTTTAATTAAGTAAAAAGCCAACACATCTTGCCCAGGTCAGCTCCATTAAAAAACATGTCTCCCGTACCGTTTCGCCCCGACTATGATTTCTACTGTAATTATTTACTTACAAATATGGAGCAATCTTCACACCGATTCCATTAAAAAACAACCGACACATTATACCCATACAAAATTCATTAGCACACTAGCATTCATAACTACCATTTATTTTACGTGTATACAACAAGTCACAGACAGGCAACCACCACCCATCCATCACTTGGCCATCACATTTCCAGCGCATGAACCCTCCTCTACAGATGAGTCACCATTCCATGATGTCATCTGGTACCCCTTCTCGTCGAGCTGACACATAGATATGTCGCAGTATGGTACAACACTAATCATTGGAACTCTTCCTCCCCCCTACCACCACCCACACAACGCAAACCATTGATGTATCAACATCTGTACTCACGAAGAGCACTGCGGAACGACACCCACCATGCAAAAACCATTATAAGTACGGGAACATACTATTACTATACCCAACATCGCGGCTAAAATAACATTTTCACGCCACGTATACCCTAAGAAAAACCCAAACCGTTAACATAACTAAGAGTTCTAGAGAATTCTTCGGAACAAACATTTCACATAAAAATAATAGTCTTACAAATTTCTCCAGCAATATGCCAGCAACAACTTACACATATTTAACTCCTTACATATTGGTACGATGGAAACAAGCTCATACAACTGGGTAGAATTTAACGTACATTTGCTTCACTACCGTCCCTCATAGCTCACCCCCCTCCTCGCCTACCCCCAATCAATTTAACATTAATATCACCCCAAGTTATGTTAACGCCCATCCCGACACAGCGGACACTTGTTTGCTCAATCCACGTCACACGTAAAAGGATCAAGACTAGATTCCCTAGTACTAACATACACACTTTTTATCTTTGTTTAGCATTTTTCATTCCATAATGCTTGTATCAATCACATGAACTGACCATGGATATTTCAATCAGTGTTCACCAGTTTTCTTAAGTAAAAGATAAGTTACTGACGATGCCGACATTCAAATCGCAAGTTCCTGTCTACTGTCTGGCCAACCTACATGCAATTGTCTATTCTTGTACATAACATCCATACATAACCAAATGCGCTCGCTGCAAATACATGCAGACTTATACACACACCAATGAAACACTCCAAACAAAATCATTATGCTCGACACGCACACACTAACAGGAACCGATATCACTTTCACCAACACATATATACTCAACATACCCACACATACACACAATACGTACGCCATACACACGAACACCCAACACATAAACACATCCACACACTTAATCCAAATAACCGTGCACACACCATACACACCATACAAACCAGCACAATCTCAGACACACTCCACATAACCACACGTCCTACACACCATATACATGTACCACACACATACACTCTCCACATTGGCGCCACACCACATACACTTACTCAACATACACACCAACACCTCCAAAAATAAACCCCCACATCACACCTCCCAAAAACACACCCCCACACAAAACACCCGAAACAAATCACCCCAAACAAAAATTACACACGAATATACCCCCACAAACGACATACACCCAACCATGCAAACACTCACAAAAATGTAATACTCCACACACATTGGTACACGCCCTGCACGCACAACAGCCCCCCCCAACACCCCAAACCCACCACACACATAGCATACATCCATATACCCACACCCACCGGCAATACAATCTACCATGCAAACATTCGCACAACTGTATTTGTACACACAAATCGGTACACACCCCGCACATGCAACCACCCTATCCCTCACCACCATAACAACCTACACACATATCATTTATCCACATACTCACACACATGCAATACACTCCACCACACAAACACTCGCACAACTTCATATCTCCGTACCCAGCAGTGTACAATACACACACAGCACTGCAAACACCTCACATAACACTAAATGCCTCGCACACGTCATTACAGGCTCCGCACACAACTAAGTACGCTCCACAATCATCTCAGCACTATATTATTTATGTTGTGAATGTCTCTTCGCACTCATCACATGTCCCCAAACCATTCCAACATGCTACACACATGTTCCCACACCCTCCACCCATGTATTCACACTCTTAACAACCCTCCACCCACACACCTACGTACACTCCTTACACAACTATGCGTGCTCTTTACACGACTATGTAAGTACCTAACATAGCACTGCAGGCACCTCACAAAGCACTGCAGGCTCCGCAAACATCTCCACAAACTCGCACATAGTACCACAGGCTGTGCATTCCCTATACAAAACTGCGCCCTCTATAAAAATAACACTAATGTTGTGCATGGCTCCATGCACTCTCCACATGCTCCACACGTATTAGTACACCCTCCGCACATGTCCCCACACCCTCCACACATAGTACTACACACACATCACATAAAACTACAGGAACCGCACATAAAACCACAGGAACCGCACAAGAGCCACAGGAACTGCACACAAAACCACACGAACCTCACATGAAACAGCTGGCACCTCACATGAAACAGCTGGCACTTCACATGAAACAGCTGGCACCTCACAAAAAACTGTTGGCACTTCACTCAAAAACTTTTGGTACCTCACTCAAAAACTGTTGGTACTTCACAAAAACTGTTGGTACCTCACAAAAAAACTGTTGGTACCTCAAATAAATCAGCTGGCACCTAACATAAATCAGCCGGCACTTCACATGAAACAGCTGGCACCTCACAAAAAACTGTTGGCACCTCACTTAAAAACTGTTTGCACCTCACTCAAAAACTGTTGGTACCTCACAAAAAACTGTTGGTACCTCACAAAAAACTGTTGGTACCTCACATAAATCAGCTGGTACGTCATATAAATCAGCCGGCACTTCACATGAAACAGCTGGCACCTCACAAAAAACTGTTGGCACCTCACTTAAAAACTGTTGGCACCTCACTCAAAAACTGTTGGTACCTCACAAAAAACTGTTGGTACCTCACAAAAAACTGTTGGTACCTCAGAAAAAACTGTTGGTACATCACATAAATCAGCTGGCACCTCACATAAATCAGCTGGCACCTCACATAAATCAGCAGGCACTTCACATGAAACAGCTGGCACCTCACAAAAAACTGTTGGCACCTCACTCAAAAACTGTTGGTACCTCACTCAAAAACTGTTGGTACCTCACAAAAACTGTTGGTACCTCACAAAAAAACTGTTGGTACCTCAAATAAATCAGCTGGCACCTAACATAAATCAGCCGGCACTTCACATGAAACAGCTGGCACCTCACAAAAAACTGTTGGCACCTCACTTAAAAACTGTTTGCACCTCACTCAAAAACTGTTGGTACCTCACAAAAAAACTGTTGGTACCTCACAAAAAACTGTTGGTACCTCACAAAAAACTGTTGGTACCTCACATAAATCAGCTGGCACGTCATATAAATCAGCCGGCACTTCACATGAAACAGCTGGCACCTCACAAAAAACTGTTGGCACCTCACTTAAAAACTGTTGGTGCCTCATAAAAAACTGTTGGTACCTCACAAAAAACTGTTGGTACCTCAGAAAAAACTGTTGGTACATCACATAAATCAGCTGGCTCCTCACATAAATCAGCTGGCACCTCACATAAATCAGCAGGCACTTCACATGAAACAGCTGGCACCTCACAAAAAACTGTTGGTACCTCACATAAATCAGCTGGCACCTCACATAAATCAGCCGGCACTTCACATGAAACAGCTGCACCTCACAAAAAACTGTTGGCACCTCACTTAAAAACTGTTGGCACCTCGCTCAAAAACTGTTGGTACCTCACAAAAAACTGTTGGTACCTCAGAAAAAACTGTTGGTACCTCACATAAATCAGCTGGCACCTCACAAAAAACTGTTGGCACCTCACCAAAAAATTGTTGGTACCTCACAAAAACTGTTGGTACCTCACAAAAAACTGTTGGTACCTCACATAAATCAGCTGGCACCTCACATAAATCAGCCGGCACTTCACATGAAACAGCTGCACCTCACAAAAAACTGTTGGCACCTCACTTAAAAACTGTTGGCACCTCACTCAAAAACTGTTGGTACCTCACAAAAAACTGTTGGTACCTCACAAAACACTGTTGGTACCTCACAAAAAACTGTTGATACCTCACATAAATCTAACCTTTATTTTTTAAATAGTGTATCATATGTTTCCGTACGTACATATAGAAAAGGTATTAACATTGGTGTTATCAATCTCGCACTCGCAAGTCTTAACATTCCCACGGAACACAGTTTCCACATTGACGAACCCGAACTTTGTTACCATACCAGACCCTATTGCGATTTTAGGTTGATGGCGTCCTGGAGCAGGATGGCCAAGCAGGTTCCAGTGATTGTTCACGTAGCTTTTTCTGAGCTGGTCGTACTACTTTACCTTTACAGATCTTCGTACAGTTGCTAAAATATTCGCTAGAGTTGGAGAATTTTCGGTTTTTAACGTGAATAGTATTTTAAAATTAAAAGTACATTTTTGATGAGAGCCTGGTTAAGTTATTAAGGTGGGGTGGGGACCAGTGTATTTCATGGAGCTCGTCCCAGTATGATATGATGGTTAGTTACCTATTGTAATAATGTTACTACAACATAGTTTATCTTTTTGAGATATGATTGGGTCCTGGTTGGAATGTAAAGTAAAACACTGTTTAAAAAACTCATGGAACCCATTAATTTATAAATGTATTTATAGAAGATCACTTGGGTAAAGCAAGGTTAGGGCTGGTTAGAGTGGTGGTGTGAAGTGATGCGGGGGGAAATGTGCTCGCGAGAACGATACTAAAAGTCGTCTACAGGCTTTGTGCCATGTTGCTACGCCAATTTGGTGCCACATCTCGGGAATGTGACGACTCATGTGAGCGGGAGGGAGGGGAAGTACAAAGGTCAGTATTGAACCATACCACGACACATGTACGTGCTGACTCTACGAGGAGGGGGAGGTGGTACAGAATGGCATTATGATATGGGGGGAGGAGTGTCACACGATGTGCACGTGATTAACATGTGTGTGGTGACTTGGGAAGAAAAAGGTAAGGCCAGATATTTGGTGATGATGAAGGGAGTGGGAGGTGTCTTACAGTGACTTGAGTGCAAACTATGGTGGGGTACTAAGGAAGCCTCGTCTAAACATTTAGTGTTGATTATTTTTTTAATTTAATTTAAAAAAAAATAATACTTCATTTATGAGCAGTAAGTGAGGTTAGGTTGGGAAGCGAAATCGAAAAGTTTTCGGAAAACTTGGAGGAGACCCCAATAGTTTATTTGATTGGATTTATTGGGAATAGTTCTTGTATAGCTAGGGGATGTGGTGGGGAGTTCACATTGGTGTGATATAGTTATTTACTTGAATTATTTTTACTAAGAAAAGGTTTTATGTTACGAGATGTGAGTGAGGTGTGTTTAGAATGCAAAATCGAAAAAATTTCGGCAGACTCGGAGGAAACCCCTATAGTAGATTTTATCGGATTTTATGGTAAACATTAGGGGATAGCTAAGATATGAGTTGGGGTTAAGTAACTAGCATGAGTAAGGCAGGGGGGCTGTAAATGTGTGGTATAGGTTATTACTTAAATTAATTTTACTAAAAATATTCTTTTCGTTATGAGGTATGAGTAGGATTTGATTGGAATGCGAATTAGAAAATTTTTCGGAAAGCTCGGAGAAAACCCTTATAATTTATTTTATAGTATTTTATGGTAATAGTTCGAAGATGACTAAGACAGGAGTCGGCATTAAGTTGTTAGCATGAGAGAGAGGGGACCTCGGTCAGGTGCATTATAGTTACTTATTTAAATACATTTTGTAAAAGAGAGGTTTTATGTTATGATGTATGAGTGGGGTATGGTAGGAATGCAAATTAGAAAAAATTCTGGAAGACTCGGAGGAAACACCTTCAAGAAGGATGCCTATATTTAAGTGAAACCATTGACGACAGGTATCGCGGACAAGATGGCCGCCGGAAACATGATAGTCGATGGGAAATATTGCTCATTCAGGCAGCTATTACTCCGTATTCAAACTCCTTCAGCCTGATTGAGCAATACGGTATTTTTGAGTATTTGTTTAATTTTCCGGAAAATGTTGAGTGAAATTAGGGAAATTTTGAGGGAAAACGGGAATTTTTAGGGAAAAATGGGACATTTTAATGTTTTTGAGGCAAAAAAGGGAAATTTTGAGGTAAAAACGGGAAAATGACCACATCCAAGATGGCGGCGGGGACGTCATCGGTGGATCCGACGATCCGATCACAGGACCCATGTGCCAGAACTGCCCAAAATATACTACTCGTTTCACTAATGTTTGTGGGTTACACGAAATAAAATGGTTGCAATATATTAAATGTTTGTCATCCAAGATTTGGTGCAAGTATGAGATTTGATCTAGGTCTACCGTTTTGGAAAATAATTACCAATCAACGAGTGTGACATAGTTGTGTGACTGGATTTACTGTAAAAAGTAGTTTATTTTCTTCAGTTTGCTGTCCAAATGTTAAGTTTATTAGGCTCAGTTGTTTTAGGAACTCAATTTGGTGGCTATGTTATCTATACAAAGTTAATTTGTTACATTTAAAAAATCTCGTAACAGATCCTAAAATTCGGAGTTGATATACACTAACTTTGAGCAACTCACCCTCACAAGCTACTGGTATCTTCAAGTTCTACACACTCCTCGTAGTTAATTATGGTATTTAGTAATAGCAAACAAGAAATATTTAATGAATTATTTACATATTTTAATGTAATTCCAAATGTTATATACCAAATAATGATTTACAAATTTTTCTAGTTTCGAACACTTTTATATAATATTACGAGAAATGTGTATTTTAATTTCGGTTTTAATATATTATAGTTTTGAGCTAAAAATGTTTGTGCAAGTCTTCCGCCTGTCCTACACACTGCGTGATCACAGAATGTCTAAAGGGGTGGTCTTGTTCAATAATCAGAGCAAGAAGTTCTACAGTTAATAAGTACATAAATAACAATCGTTACGAGTGTCTATGTAATGAACAATAAAGAACTGCACAAAGTCTGTAACTAATTCGCTAACAAGACAGACCGGACAGTAGATGATTGTGATACATGCATGACGTTGCCGATGATCGAAAGGAGGTTCACTGGTAAAGGCTCACAATGTGTTTTGTGTCACTGATAACTCAAATAGCAAGAAAGAAACATTTCTAAGGCACGCTGAGAGACATACAGTGGAAAAGTGGAAAGCTTTAGCAACACGACACGTGTTTCCCAACTAGCCACTTCGAAGACTGCATCCTTCCGGTAGAGGGATGTAAAATGACGCATCATTTAATTAAAATGTGGGCAGAAAAAAATTGAACATGTTTAAGTATTCTTGATTTCTGTTGAAACTCAAACTACCTAGCTAGAATATGTATTTATTTTCTAAAAAATAAAAAATATTTAATTTTGTGAATTGTTTCTTCTAAAATTTACTAACCTTGGTTTCAACTTTAGTGGCATAAAAATATTTTTATTTTACGAACTATTTCTACTTAAATTTACTAACCTTGGTTTCAATTTTAGTGGCATAAAAATATTTTTATTTTATGAACTATTTCTGCTTAAATTTACTAACCTTGGTTTCAATTTTAGTGGCAATAGAGCATGTGATAAATAATCTTATCACAGTTCCCAACGTATAGTAGCCACACTTCAGCTGAGTGGAATAATCGTCCACCTAAAAATAGTATAGGAGCATATTAAACAACCATTCTAGAAAATCAAAATTACATTTCAGAACCAACATAAAATTTGCAAACATTGACGTCAAGAACAATGATTCTTTGCCCTAATTGAAGTTACGGTGTTTGACTACAAACTCTTATAATTTACAACTGCAATTTAAAACAAATTATTCTAAATCTTTTTCCTTCAGTACCGACAAAAAGTTGGTTAATTAGTAATTTTATTAACATCTTCCTTGGTTGTACAGTAACAATTCCATGGGAACCTAAACCTTCAGTTAAAAATGAAATTTATCTGTCGTTAATGAATGAAAACTAGTAACAGAAGGTGCACAGTTACTAATTTAAAGGAAACGAATATTGATTTGCATAATACATGTCAAAATACATTGAAATTATTATTTTTTCTTTTTGCCAGGGTGAATATAAAGGAACTCACTTCTTTATTCCAAACCAATAAACATTATTTAGTTGAAGTGAAAGCGTTATATATAACGCCAAATTTGATTAATACTGTACAGTAATGTAATTTGTTGACTCCACAAATATTATGTTTATATATATATATGCATATATATGTATATGTATTGTGACATATCACTGTCTCTTTCATGCCACAGATTTTATTTTAATTATTTTATTTGCCAGACACCCCGGCCTAATATGGTTTTACTGTAACATATGTTATTTTAACTGGAATTTAGTATGTCCGGCTTAAATTATAGTTTTGTTTCGATAATGCACTTCATGCACCAACATTTGTCAACCAGCCAAGTGTTTTACTCCACTAATATTTTCTCTTAGACAGGAAACAGTGTGTGTACATAGTTTTTTTGTTTGGTTTGTTTTTCAAAAAGTTCTAAGAAAAGCGGTAGCTTGAATGGACGTGTTATCTCTATAGGGCTTTCGTTGACCGTCTGTTTAATTTCATGACCAACCGCAGGCGCTAGTGCTTTGTTATTCTTCCGCGCAGGCGCAGTGGCGCGGATTTTAAAATTATAATGGCGTCTGTTTGTGACGCAAATACATATTAAAAATGACGAAGTGTTGTGCACTGTTGACAAGATAAATCGACTTCAAAGCACAAGTTTCCTGTAGTTTACGATCATTATCGAATTGAGGTTGGTAAGAAACCCGTAACCTCACCCAGATTTACTCAACTGAGTAATAATGACATCTACAGAAAATTGAAGATTCGCAGTTTGCATTTCAGGTCAAACTGTTTAAGCCCTGGTAAAAAGCAGCTCAACGCAGGCTCCTGAGATTGAATATGCCAGGTAAGAATTTGTTACATAAATAGTTTCCATTTTGTTTGCGTTTTATTCCTCTGTTATGCTTGGTTATAGGCCGTTCACGATAAAGTGAGCACTGCATACAATTTTCTTTCAACCGTTTTCCAGCCACCTTTACTATTTTTAATATGAAAACTTCCATGTAACTAAAAACCAGTGTAAACGTTTCGACACACTCAATAGTTAACATCTATTGGCTCAATAAAACTAATTTTTAGTTAATTACAAGTTCTGTTGAGTGTTCAGTTTATAGTGAACAACAGCCTATACTTGTTTCACTGAGGCGCACCACATATTTATTACAGAGATGCCCCATTTTTTAACATTTTTAATGGTCGTGGCTTACAATTTTCTGTTCACATACTCTACAGTTTTCTGTGCCACTGCCTCGTGTCCCTACCCTACAAATTTTACTGCCTCTCCCTTAATAATGCTCTTGCATTACCATTTTCTGTACCCCTGCCCAAGAGTTTTTGTTCCCTACACGATAATTGTCAGTGTTGCTACCCCAAATTTCTCCAACCTTGCCTTCTGTCATATTTTCTTAAAATGAAGTTGTTACTATAAAATAACCTTTGGGTAAAGGGTTAAGCAACATGTTAAGCTAGGCCTACTGTAAATATGTTAAAATTGTGAATTTTGCTATCCCATTTCTCAAACGCCGTTCTCTACCTGTAATTACTGTCTTCTGCCCATGTGTAGTGCGCATTGTGAAGTAACTTAAAACATTTGTTAATGAAAAGTTACGGTATGTCAATTAGGCCTTAACACAAGCCATGTACGAGATTTCGTCGCAAATTGCCTGGGAAAGGCAAAAAACTATTTGACTAAACCGTAACACAGCAAACAACACAAAACAAATAATGGATTTATTTCAAAATAACTACAAAGTATATAAATGTATATTAAATTATTTATCAGATGCCCAGTTTATTTATTTTTGTACCTCGCTTCATTGAACTGTAAGTAAAAGTATTATGTTCTAACGACAGCAACATATGTACATGTTTACTTTTAGGTTATGTAACCTCGTCGCTATTTACACATACATAACTCCGAGTATGCGGCAAAATTATCTGTTAGGCTTTGTTCATAACTTCCTTGTTTTAATTCTGAAAAATGGAAGAATTCGATTTAATTTCTCTATTACTTGATCATTACAAACAAGGACAAAAATTGTATCACTCTTTAGCATGGGCCAAGAGAGTTTCAATGGAACCAGCATCGTCGTAGGCTATGTCATCACACTAGACGTGTCCAATTCAGTGCACATAGTAACTATGGTATTAACACTAGTGGCTTACAAGTTAACAGTAATGTGCAAATTTTTTAGAAGAGTTAAGAGTTAAAAAATATGTGACATGACAAAACCAGTTTGTTATTGTAATGTATTTAGCCTATTTTTGTCATACATCGTGAGAAGGACATAACAATTTTAAAAATTTTTAAGTCGTACAGTTACTTTTCAACTGTTAGGTATTTCTGTAAGTTGTGTCGAAAATATGCTTAAGTTTTACTAAGGGAGGAAAAAATGTAATAACGCTGTTTTATACTCAGACTCTAAGCTTAGTGGCATTTATTTGAATTTGAGGCAAAATCTTATTACCTTGCAACTAAATGTCGATGAACAAGCCCAGCCTGAACCAGCAGTTATTTAAAATATGTAGAGTCAGAATATTAAATACTACTTGTCACAGAATTGTGATAGACCTCAATATGACTGTTTTTAGGGTTCCTAAAGGTGTTTAATTTAATCATTATATTTATTAAGTGCATATTTTGTACCAGTCTAGATCTGTAGTGACAAAACAATTTGTGGTTACGTCTTTGCCATCTGGAAAATGTTTCAGTATATTAATATGCTGTATTTTGTAATACAATAAGATATTGCTTATCTGACATAAACAGGCCATTAGAACACTGAAGATGTTAAGAAAAAATATATTAAATATCAAACGATGTACTGTTTTACAACAAAACAACAGATATTGGTCAGGAGTAACAAAAATTGAGGTCACACATGCTAACAATTAAGTTTGTCTTGCTAATTGAGATGATGTTGTAGGAAGGGCCCGGTAGTTTTCGCAAAAAGTTTTTTGCCCCACTTTGTTTCAGTGTCTTACGTGCACACCTGCAGTTCAACTTCATGATTATTGGCAGAATGTTTTTGTGCAAAGTTATTATTCATTGACTGTGCCAATCAGTACATGGATAACTGTGATACAACACGTCTGTGATTTGCGGGTTTATCCTCCAGACGTTGTATGTTACAGCATCCAATTACTGACCACAAAGCAGAGATGCAGGTGTGCACGTAAGGTACTGAAACAAAGTGCTCCAAAAATCTTTTCGCGAAAACTACCGGACCCTAGTTATAGTGTGTAAGATAATACAGAAGGTTGGGTAAATGAAAGTAAGGTAAACAACAATATATTTACTCTAATTATAACATTCAAAGAGGTAGTGCAGTAAAACTCAATTATAGAGCGTAAATTGGTAATGCCGCTGCTATTTTATGCCTCTAATGTATAAATAAATGAATGGTCTCACTTGGTATACTGCAGAATCAATTTCCTGTGGTTAAGTATTATGTACTCCAACACAAGTATTGTAATGTGCTTCTACTGTATTTATAATTTGTACGTTAGGTATTGTTTTGCATTTTTCTGAAAAGCTGAAAAAGTAAGGGAATTTTTTATTCCTTGATCGTTGGACATCCTTGTTATTGAATATTACTATTTATGAAAAGAGCAGTAAAGAATACATAATTACATTTTTTAATCCATTTAGGCTTATAATAATAACAACAACTTAACAAAACAAATAATTTTTTTTCATTTTAATTATTTTATGTTATTAGCTCTTTATTTTTTTTGTCTCGTGATCACCAATGGCATAGTGACGTAAGAGGTTTCTGATGTTGTAGGTATTGGCGTCAGTGTAGAAGACTGCTGAAATACAGGACAGTGCCACAGCTGTGGATTTTGAAAATACAATTCCAAGAAGCTCAGGTGAGACTTCATTAATTTACTATTTAAAAACATAAGAACACTTAAGGTTTCCAAAATCCATTTTGTATAACTGAGTTTTCCCCCAAACCGATAAGATCAAAATACGACCGATCTCCCCCTCCAGTTGTACTTTTCTTTATTTATTTTTATTTTTCAAGTATACTTTAATGATAAAAATGGCATAAAATCATAATTATACGTCTGACACAAATGGCAAAGTATTCTACATATTTATAACTTATATATTTAAATCAAACTGATACTACTGTTATACATTTAAAAATATTGACTAAATAAAAATGGGAAAAACCTACGACAATGTTGTACATGAGCCTAACGCACAGTGCACAATACTAAACATTTTAATACAAACACCAAAATAATTAGGACCCTTCAAGTTTGTATTAAAGAATTTTAGTTTTTCACTGATTCCGTACAAGTGACACCTGAGTGTGGTACAAATTAGGTTTTTGTGTACTTTTTTAGTTAACTTAAATTTAACAAATCGGTACTGTAACAGTTTATAAATCACTCAGGTTTTGGAATTAGAAAGTAAAGAAGACTACCCACAAATCAAAATAAAATACTGTAAAACCCATGTTAAAAAGTTCCCTCTGCAAGACGTTGCTCACCTCAGAGCCTTGGTAGGAGAATAATTTTATTTTCATTTTGAAATTTTGTTGGCGAGTCTCTGGCACTGTCAAAACATTCACGCCACCGCTGTGAATTTCTGTTCATTTCACTTCTTCAATTGCTGCTAAATAATTGTTGGACTATTTCTCTATCCTTAAAACTACGGAAAAAGAGGTGTATTAAATTCCAAGGAACACTTGAAAACACGGAATCATTTCTTTTCCGTGTTTCAATTCATTGATAAATTTTAACAATATTGTAAATGTTATGTCTGAAAGTAGTATTCAGCAAATGTGCCTGATCCCCACCTAAAAAATTTACTTTCTAAAACCCTGTGATTTC
>PNEQ01018005.1:0-37958 GCA_003012365.1 Medauroidea extradentata | reverse complement strand
GTGTCTGTTTGGTTCCTGCCTATTACGGCAGGTTTCCTATTGGCCTGGCTGCCAGCTAGCAGCGCAGCCGCCTTACACTGATTGGCGGGTAGTATTTCCGCCATGTTGCTGGCCAGGAACGCCATTTTGCTGGCGTGTGTGACTGAGTTCGCCGAAGTACCAGCTATTTCACTTCTGTATTCCTAAATATTCTGTGCCTCAACTACGTGTATATTGACTGCCGCTCCAATAAGTTGCATGACGGCACTCAGTGGTTTTCCTATACAGGTTTTCTATTAGTTCATAGTTATCAAGAACCTAACCACCAAAGTCATGACTTCTATTCTTACTGTTACTCAAATGATCTCAAGAAATTCCTTCGTTTCTAATAATAACAAATGTACAGTACAATTCTACAATAACTAGGATCTCTTATTTTTTGTGAAAAGCTTTCTACAACGATTAATGTCTCATATGTACACCTGCAGCTCTGCTACATAGTTGAATGGATGTTTTTAACTGTTACGTATCTTAACGTGTTATTACAAATCACGTACGTGTCGTATCGCAGTAATCTTAGTCTGACTGATGCAGTGATATGAGGAACGTCTTTTTACAAGGATACGCTGCTTATAGTAATGAAGCAGAACTGTAGATTTGAAAGTAAGTTATTGAAAAAAGCTGACGCAGAAACCTATTCGCGAAAACCATGACTCCCTAACAATAACTTCAGACGTAGTTAGATTTTATTTTCTGAGGAGGTTTGTATTGACAATACACTTGCTATTTAAATGTAATTTAAAACAATAATTTGTTTAATTTATCATACGTAAGCAGTCACCTTTACTTTAAGAACAAACTGAAACCCAAATAACTATAAGATCGTGTTGCTATTGCAGTTGGCTCTAGAGTTATTCGACACCTCCTAGAGGGCGCTGAACAAATAATAACGAATAAATCTATACGCTTGTCCAATTTGTTGATGTCACTGGTTCAGCGAGCAACCAAATAGAAGATATTTAGGGCCAGTGTCTTTTTCTGCAACAATTAGTCACATTGCCTTACGTGCACATCCACACCTCTGCTTCGTGGTTATAGGCAGAATGTATCAGGGCAGAGGCATCCGTCGTTTAACTCTGTCAATCAGAACTAGGTAACTGTGACACCACAAGTCTGTGATTTGAGGGTAAAACCCCGAGACGTTGAGGGCTAGAAACATCGAATCTCTGATCATGAAGCACAGCTCCAATAGTGCACGATAGAAATTGAAAGAAAGTGGTGCGGATTTCTTTTCACCACAAATCACTGGCGGAACAGATATTATCGGAGGCTAGCCTTCAGGTCAGTGAACCCGAATATTTTCCCGGTCTCTGTGTATAAGATCACACAAATGAAAGAAAAAATCACTAGGGACTGGAAAATTTCGCGAATTCAATTACCTGTAGGCTGGAATCCATTTTTCCATGCATACTCACGCCCCTACTATTTGTCCACTAGCTGCTACTCTGTGGTACAGTAGACAATAAACGAATAGACGGAGCCTAATTATGCATAGTACAATGGATTCTAGCTTACAGGTAATTGAATTCGCGAAATTTTCTAGTCCCTAAAAATCACTTGTGATAATGACTAGGGGCCGGAAAATGTCGCGGTTTCTATGACCTTTTTGTTAGAATGCATTGTCATGTGGATACTCGTGCCTCGACCATTTGTTCACTACCTGCTACTCAGTGGAACAACAGACAATGGAAAAATAGACGGGGCTGGAACAAGCATACGACAATGGATACTAAAATGCAGGTAATTGAATCGGCAGAATTTTCCGGCCCCTAATAATGACTTTAATGGTGTACTGCTTGCAGGCCCAAGAGACAAATTACCAAATTAGTGTTATATAACATTAATTTTCGGGGGGGGCAGAAGGGTGTTACTTGACCCCCAACCCACCTTGCGTCTAGCTTCACCACTCCAAGACCAACTCTCATGTCTTCTGCCCAAGCGTGCAAATGTGTAAGCGGATATTCAGAGACGAAACTGCTTGGCAACACCTTTGATGTAAGTTTATCCTTTCGGTTATTGGCAACACGAGAATCCTGATGGACTTTGTTTCTGAGGCTTTAGAGACCCGGGAATTTCGCGAATTCATTCGGAGAAAAAGTTTAGATTTGAAACTCTTGTAATAGTTACGTCCGCGAATGGACCACGGTTTACTGAATTCGTCCTTGAGGACTCTGAATCAATAGCAACCCTGCAATATGTAACTCTAGCACTACCTTGTCGCAAGTACAACTGGCCACTTGCTTGAGCGATAGCCAATGGATTAGAACCAGAAAATTTCACGTTTTGTTTTGGTCACAAGCTAGATTTCAAACAAATATACTTGCACGTTACTTTGCAATTGGTATTTGACATACTTGACACTTCCTGGAGAGTGCTAAGCCAGAGTCAGGGAGCAGCCAATGAGCAGCTTTGTTATTCCCTTAAACACACACATATTTGGAAGCTAGACTACAAGTCAGTGAAATATCGTGGGTTCAATGACCAGACAACTGGACTGTACAGTCCTATGTACACTACGTCCTCAGCTACTTGTATATTGGCTGCTGCTGCAGTGAGTGGGCAGTTTAACGTCTAACAGAGCATAGTGTCTTGTTTTAATGTAGGCTTGCTACTGGTACGTGCTACTCTAGCACTTCTATCATAAATAGTAGTCAAATCGCCGGGGTAACTTTCTCGTTCAGGAGTTTCAAATCTAACTTGTTCTCATATAAATAAGCAACATTTCTGGGTCTCTAATTAAAAGAGACCTGAAAAATTCGCGTTTTATTTTACGCATCCGTTAGACTTCCAGCGACTATACGTTCGTGTCGCTTTCGCAGTTGGCCGTTGACTTAATTAATATCTGCTGGAAGTGTCTGAGCCAATAATAACAACATTCCTTGACGTGCCCCATACCACTGTCTCAGCGAGCAGCTAATGAACAGATGTGGTCTGCTTGAATACACAGATATTCTTGAAGGTTAGCTTACAGGGGTCAGCGATCCCGCGAATTTCTCCAGTCTCTAGTTATTAGCTGTCCCGTACGAAGCTATATACATAAATGATGCCGACATTAGGCAGTGCTAATTTACAACAGCTATACAAGGTGTAAGGAAATTAATAGCCCAAACTCCGGGGGGTGATTCCTCATTAAAAATGAAGTCAACATTATATAGGACACTTTTTAAAAAAAAAGTGAATATTAAGGGCGGAATAAGCCCTTGAAAATCGAGTTTGAAAATCGTATTTTGCCAGAAAATCAAAAACGGTCAGGAGTTAAATTACGGTACTTTGAATGGTGTTACGTATTATTGAGATCTTAAACGTGTAAAAGTTTCAGCCTTCTAATCGTCCCCTTTTATGAAAATAATAGGGTTTGCCTCCCTTATATCGTATAAAATTACGTTGGCGTTACGGTTTGTGAACATTACATGTTGTCTTATTGGGCTGTGCACCGTAAGGAACAAAAAAGTTCCTCTTGTCGCAAATGCCCAGAATGCACTATTTACCAGAAAATGAACACAATTGTTCTGTACCTGGTATGTAGGCAAAATGTGCTACATCCGATATAAACGGATTAGTACCATGCTCTCTGGAAAATTCAACCCGTGATGCAGTTGTTGAAGCACGTCGTCATATGCAGTTACATAAACGTAAAAACAAAAACATACCCATGCGTGACTCAGTTAATTTGGCAACAAATGTAATTATTTAGCAAAATGCACCAAATTTATATTTTTAAGACAAACATACGCGAACTTCATAAACAACAGAACATACTTTAGTACATTCTAATGTCATATACGTATTTCGCTAAGAAATTAATAATATCGTATCGGGGATGCACCCTAGGGGCGGGGATAACTCCAAACTGGTTAGTGGCATTCTGATTTTGGGCCTGTAGGCTGCCATAATCTCTGCATTGTGACAATGAAATGAGATCCTAAGAGGGAGCGTTGCCGGAACAAAAGGATGGCGAAACGGGAGTTCACTGAGAAATCCTGACGACCAGCGACATCGTCCCACACGATTCCCACTTGCGAAAAACTGGGGTTGTAATCTTTAATGGTGTCATGTACCAGATATGTCTCGAGAATACGCTACTTAAACTGCTAGACAATGCACCACTGGTGGTCCGACAGAACTTGTGGTTGTAGTTGAATGGTGCACCGCCTCCATTCTCCTGTATTAAGCGAAACTTCTTAATTACAACATTTCGATACAGATGTATTGACCGCGGTGGAACTGTTGCATGGCCACCCCGATGCCCTGTTCTAAATCCTCTGGACTTCTTTTTGTGGAGGTACATGAAAAATGCTGTGTATCAGGCCCCAATTGTGGACGAGGAGGACTTGGTAGCAGGACTCGCCACTGTAGCAGGCAATGTGCGAGATTTCCCAGATATCTTTGAACATGTGCGTGGGTCCCTACTGCGTAAGTTGAGACTGTGCTGCGTATGTGGAGGAGGTCATATCAAACACATCCTGCGATTTAGGCAATCAGTTATGGACTTTTCTGATGTACTGTAATGCTATTGATGTATCGCTCCTACTGTGAACGCAACTTCGCACAACCTTCATTTCTAGGCGTTGTGCACCAACGTTTTTAAATATCAAAGTATGTATTGTGAAATTTAGGACAGACAAATTTGTAGGTCTTGTTCATAAGGCCATACCATTGAATACAGTACACAATACGAAGCATCTGTGTGATTATTTAAGACAACACCTTTCATTTTTTAAACTGTACAGCGGACAAAACATCCTGGCCGCAGAGTTGTCATTTCATAGCATTTCGTTTTTATTATTCATCGGCATTTATTGGGGGCCACTATGGTCCAGTGGTCAGGACCATATCCTCCCATCACGACGATCCAGGTTCGATTTTCACTGGGTTCGATCCCCGGTGGGTTACAGTCCCAGTTTTTTGCAAGAGGGAATCGTATGGGACGATGTCGCTGGTCGGCAAGATTTCTCAGAGAACTCCAGTTTCTCCACCCTTTTATTCCGGCAACGCTCCCTCTTAGGATCTCATTCCATTGTCACAATGCAGAGATGATGACAGCGTGCAGGCCCAAAATCAAAATACCACCAACCAGTTTGGAGTTATCCCCGCCCCTAGGGTGCATCCCCGATACGATATTATTTATTTCTTAGCGAAGTAGACGTTCGCGGATGCCTGCCTTAAAAATAATCACATTCGGTACATTTTGCTAAACAACAGTTGTTGCCAAATTAACCGAGTCGCGCATAAGCATGTTTTTGGTTTTTACGCTTATGTAACTGCAATTGGCGACGTGCTTCAACAACTGCATCACGGGTTGTATTTTCCAGAGAGCATGGTACAAATCCGTTTTTTTATCGGATGTAGCACATTTTGCCTACATACCAGGTACAGAACAATTGTGTTCATTTTCTGGTAAACGGTGCATTCTAGGCATTTGCGACAAGAGGAACTTTTTTGTTCCTTACTGTGTACAGCCCAATAAGACAACATGTAATGTTCACAAACCGTAACGCCAACGTAATTTTTTACGATATAAGGGAGGCAACCCCTATTATTTTCATAAAAGGGGACGATTAGAAGGCTGAAACTTTCACACGTTCAAGATCTCAATAATACGTAACACCACTCAAAGTACCGTAATTTAACTCCTGACCGTTTTTGATTTTCTGACAAAAAACCATTTTCAAACTCGATTTTCAAGGGCATCTTCCGCCCTTAATATTCACTTTTTTTTTAAAAAAAGTGTCCTATATAATGTCGACTTCATTTTTCTTGAGGAATCACCTCTTGGAGTTTGGGCTGTTAATTTCCTTACAACCTGTATAAAAGGACATAATTTTCTTTGAAGTAATATTTTAACTGTAAAGTCATTTATTACGTGAAATAATTATAAATATATAACTAATGAATAAATATATATGTATAGGAAATCACACCTTTATATATTACAAAAAAATTAAAGGCTGCATTTTGTGCAAAGTTAAACCATGACATTTCACTTTTCAAATGGTGGACCTTCTATACTTTTTTTTGTAAATACACCGTAAAAAATTATTTTTAAATTTACCAAACCGAGGTAAAAATATTGCTACGAAAGTAGATGTAGTTGTTTCTTAAAGAACAATTGCAGCGTTTCAGATACAGTGAAATGTTCACTGACATAACAAAACTTGTATACCTATTTTGGTCATTTATTGTATTTAGAAGCGTAAACATGGAAAGTGTCCCATACTGTGTATAAATTAATACATACAACATAATTTAGGAAGTTCTTTTGTATCGTAAACAAATATGTACTGAAGTTACACATTTTTAATATTTACAGTTAAACATTTAATGTATACAGACTGCAGAAGGGTAAATTTCTCACAGTACATATTGTTGAAAAAAATCGTATACATTTGGGGGAGTTTTCTTTTTTACATTGTAGAGAAGGTAGTGGCAGGCCTAGGGCTGGTGTTAAATTCGCATGAAGAGTCCAGTTTATCTTTCGCCTGGGAAATCAACAAGAGCTTGGCCGGGGAGGGACTGGATGACAGAGTGGACGCTGCAACCGGCGGTAAATCTTAAATGTGGCCAGAAAGGTGGGTTGGAAGCTTGGAACTGCCGCTGTAGTTTCTGGCCAGCCAGGTAGAGGCAGGCGCTCAGAAGTAGGCGATAAAACTGCTCGCTAAATGCGCGGTGCCCAAAATACGACTGGGTGGATTTTCATTGTCTTTTTACGCTCTTGTTTATTCTACCGTAATTTCTTAAGTCGATCGCGTTAAAATGATCACTGCAGGTAGTTGTGTGAGTAGTAGACATAGTTTTATAGTGGCTAGAGTTTAATGTGGCACTTAACCGATTACTGCAATGGGCTTGCATTGTAAACAGAATCATTTTCTCTGAAGTACGTCATTGTGGAAGAATATTTGAATCAGTCATTTGAGAAACGTCACATGACACTTTCATTAAAGAGCAGTTAAATAATGTTAAACTTAAAATGTGTGTTTTGGCAAACCTTCGAAATAAGGTTATGTTATTATTTTTAAAAAATAGGTGCATGTGTCAGGTCTAATTTATTTATTTATTTATTTAGACCCGAAGTGTTCAGCCGGAGGCTGGCTTACAATATATTTAGAGAAGGTTATTCATAAATAAAAATTAGGAAAACACCCGTTTGCCCCTAAATAATACTTTCCAAATATAAAATGATAAAATCCCTGCTGTAAGTTCCACAAAATTTCCATTGAGAAAACGAAACGTATCAATTGAGTGTTCCACGTAGAAATGGGATTATCGTTGGCGCGCGCGCTGTTTCTCCCTTATTACTTTAGCCGTTTTATTGCTCACAGCGGACTAAGAAATCTTTTCATGAGGACTTTTCCACTGCATGAGCATCGGGCCTATTTTACTCTTCAGTTGGGAACGTGGCTCCTATCATTATAATTTTTTTTTTTTTGTAAACAGTGCCCCGATAATCTAATGTTTCGACCAAATACAAACCACGTTTCGACAGTAACATTTCATCACCGTCTAAAAAAAAATTCATCGTTACAAACGAGTATCGAAAATGAACTCCCAAACCTGTGCTTTCATCTCCGAATAATATTAGCTGAGAACAGGTAATGTGATAAATCACTTCATATTACTGCTATCGCCTGATATAAAGATTACAGAATTCCATTAAAATATACGTCAGAATATCGGGCAGTGTCAGTCAAAAATTATTATTATTATATTTTTAAGTTTTAGACATGTATACTATCAAGGGAAATCAAGTTAGTACACTGGTCGGATTTTACAGCACGTTTTGTACCGCACTTTGTTACCCTTTCCCTTTTACTTCTGGTACTATTTTAAGAGTACATTTACTCAGTCGACTCGTGGTACTTCAATGGTAAAATTGTTTGGGTATTTTCCTTTTCACTTTCACACTCCTGGTGGCAGCGCGCTTTTCAATTTCTCTTTGTTGGCGGCAAGCCAAGTTGGCCTGTATGCGGAAAGCGGTCTTATTCCAAAACATCTGCGTTTCACTTCCCGTCGGCCACAACGATTCGAACGCCAACTTACAGAGCGAAGATGTCTGGTGTTCAAATCCCGGGAGTTGCGATTCCAGGAGTATAGATGAGTTGTGTGTAATACGTATGCCCGTCTTCACTACTAAGGTATTTCACGAGGTTACCGTGGGTAGGAAATATTTCATTTCAATTCGAGTCAATAACGGGACTAGAAGCACGCGGCTTCAATATAGGCGATCCGGAGCTGTTCTCTGCCGGGTTGGTCCCCGGATTTTCGCACGAGGAAATCATGCCGAACGATTCCGCTGGTCGGCGGGTATTTCCGGGGACCTCCCGTATTTCCGCCCCTTCAAACCGACGCAGCTCCGTACTCACGTCATGTCACCTAGACCTAATTGTTAACTGCTGACCAGAGAATCTCTTCTTCGAGTCATTAACAAAGCATCCGAGGGAAGTCCACTTGCGTAGAATTTTTTAAAATAAATTTAATTAATTACGGGCAACCATAATAACCAAAATAACATTGCTTAATCTGTCAAGTCACTTTTCGCTAATATCAAACTAATGCTGTAAATAGTCTCAACGCGGTGCGCATTCGATGTGCGGGTAAGTTTGTGTGTGTTTATATATATATATTATATATAGAGAGAGAAAGAGAGAGAGGGAGGGATGATTTTAAATCTCAAGGCCTTGGGGATCTAACTGCAAATCACAGACGTGTGGTGTCGCAGTAACCTTATTCTCATTGCCATAGTCAAATGAGTGACACTTCTGCACAAACACACTCTGACAATAGCCACGAAGCAGAGGAGCAAACGTGAGTGTTATACTTTTATACAATATGTTGCTTAGTTATTTTACCAAAAATCACCATCTGTACAAATAGCGAACGCGACACAACTTGAAGTTGTTTCAAATTTAGCTTGTTCCCAAAAGAAAACGCGAATTTTCCACGTCACAGACTTGAAAGACCGAAGGGTGGGAGGCCCAGGGGAGACGGCTAACTAGATCTCTGGTGGACGGCAATTGATCGTGACTCACGTCAGCAACCAGACATCCAGTCTCAACTGAAGGAAAGATTTCGCGGCGAAAAGGCAAGCTGTCTCTCGTCTGCGGGCTACATACATTCTGTCCCTTACTTCAAGAAGACGCTTTTATCGAAGCAGTACCCGCCATTTAGGATAATATTGAGACTCTATCTAATCCTCCCTGGAATTTTCTTCCTTTAAGCTGGAGTCACAACCACTACGTAACGAACGTACGTGTAAAAGTTTAAACACCAAGAGGAGTGTGCGTGATAGCATTCACATCCTCGCGTAGCGTACGTACGTACGTAACAGAATTGATTAACATTCTACTTTGTACGTACGCTAAACGGTGGTTATGAATGCAGCATGTACGAACGTAAGACTCAACTAAATATGAATTCAGATTAAGAAATTATTGATATTGAGATCATAAATTTTTTAACTCGATTGAAAAAAAAAATAATTACGATCATATATTACGGACACTTTATTATGGCATAAACAATTTCCCCACATGTCTAGATTAAAAATTGTTGTGAAGCCAATCTCTAAGACTTAATGTACGTGCATGTGTTCGTACGTACACAGTAAAAAATGTTTGAGAATTTTCCTACACATGAAATGGAAGTAATTAACCTATACGTGGTATGGGAATTTTTCTGTACAATATTGTATAACTTTCATACAAAGTTGGCTTTTTGCCTATACGTGCTCCCTCTTCGTACTATTTTATAGCACGCTTACCGTAATAACATGGGAAATTTCTTCGTCATATGCAAGTTCTCAGAACTCCTATACACATATGTGGAACAGGTACAAACAATTTCTGACAGTGTAACGTTAAGTGTGATTGTGAATCCGCGTTTAAGTTTTAGGATTCGACAAGGCACAGGCATAGCACTGTACAATATTTTCAGTTGGCATTAGGCTACTACTGTTTAAACTATTCTTCTTATAAACATTGGATAACGACCTGCATTTCCCGATGGTAATTAATTAAAAATGACCGGAGGTAGTCACGATGTTAACATTTTATGCAACTTAAAAATATTGTACATGTGTCCTTCGGGCAGAAATTGTAGTTTAACTTCCAGATATTGAAATTCCGCTGGAAAAACCATGAATTCAGTGGTCCCGGTACGTTACGCTATTTAAAATATGGTACGTAATAAGTATAGATACTGATTTTTGGTGGAAATAATTCTGCACCACTTTGATTCGATGTCTTACATGCACATCTGCAGTTTTGCTTGATGGTGATTGGCAGCATGACTTCGTGAAGAGGCGTTGCTCATATGTCTGCGCCAACCACAACAAGGTTACGGCAATTCCACACGTATGTGTAGAGCCCACAATTTTTGGTGAAAAGAATTCTGCAGCAATTTGTTTCAATGCTTTTTGTGCACATACGCAATTCTGCTTCGTGGGCAATGATTGGCTGTTTTTAACTCTCAGCGTCTTAGGGTTCCACCCGCAAATCACAGACGTGTGGGGTCGCGGAAACCTTGTTCCTGTTGGCACAGTCAAATGAGCCACGCCTACATTCTGCCAATAACCATGAAGCATAGCTGCAGATGTGCACGTAAGGCATTGAAACAAACTGTTGCAGAATTCTTTTCACCAAAAATCGTGGACTCTACGTATGTGATGTGTATAGGGACCTGAAAAATTTGTGTTTTCATTTAGGCACAAGCTAGAATTTCAATAACTATATGTTTGTGTCTCTTACGCAATTGACCTTTGACTTATTTGACACCTCCTGGAAGTCTCTAAACCAATAGTACATATGTGATTAATACACACCTATATCACTTTAACAGTAAGCAGCTAATGAGCATCTGCTGTCTGCTTCAGTTCATAAATATTCTTGCAAGCTAGTCTACAGGTCAGTGAACTTGCGAATTTTTCCTGTCTCTGGTGATTTGCGATCCAAACCCCGCGACGCTGAGAGTTAAAAACGTATATTTTTACTGACCATGAATCAGAGCTACACATGTGTTAATAAGGCATTGAAACAAAACGGTTCAGAATTAATGTCACTGAAAATCAGTTGTTCTAACAGTAGTACATTATTAATACTTAATAAGTTCGTTAATTTGGCTTACGAGACTGATGAAAATGTATTTTGGAAATGTTAATTTATGCAATTTCCGGACTAATAAGTCCTGCCGAATTCAAATGCACATTAAATTTACAGATTTTGGTTATTGATGTTGCACCCGAAGCTTTTCTCGTTTGCGTTGCGTATCTAACGTCAAATTTTAAGTCAATATAATTTTCATTCTAATTGTTAGCTTCGATGCTATGTGGAAATTAATTTCTTTTTTTTTTTTTTTTTAATTTCCCGTGATTGACGGTGGTTTGAGGGGTAACCTTCTCAGGTCGCTGAGAGGTGTGAAGAACTTTGGCCAATAGAAATGTTTTTGAAAACTGCTGAACGTTCATGAGTAAAGTTTGCTGACGAATAGCATTCAAATAACTTTACAGGCGTGTATGTCCATTTCTCGCTGCCCAAAATACGAATTATTTTTGTGGTAATTTTTCGGTATTAAAATATTGATGCAGAATTTTTGAAAGGTAGTTCTTTACAACGTGCCATCGATCGAGACCTAAAAAATTCCCGGGTTCGATCACCTGTACTATAACCTTCAAGAATGTATATTTATTAAAGCAGAGGGCTGCAGTCCATTAGCTGTACTTAGAAGATGTCGTACATTTAACAGAAAAATCGTTTGAACGAGTGACAAAACACTTATCAGTCTAGGTACTACAACGAGAATGTCGCAGGTCATTAAATTAGTCGAAAACTTCAAGTACTGGAAGGGACTAGAAGGGATACTTTTATAGGCGGTTCAGGATAAAGTGAGGATTAAAAAAAGTCCTGCTAAATTTCTAAATTCGTGTCTTTCCGCCTCGTTACGGCTAACGACGGGAAATGTCAAACCTTATTAATATTTGTGCGTGTAAGATAAATTGTGCATTCGGTGGAACCTATTTAACTCGATGAAAAATGTTTACTTATCAATACAACTATGTCGATTTCAGCTGATTTTATTTCAGTATTGTATTGTAATAGGAAAAGTATACTGAACCACGTTTGCAAATTAGCTGCCAACCATACAAGTAGTAAATCAACTATGGCTAATATGTCATTACTTACAGTAACTGCTAGTGATATTTTTCAGAGGTTAAATTTTTTGTGCTCACTTTATCCCGAACGACCTACGTAGGAATGCCACATTTTTACCAAATATTTTCTATTAAACACAAAAAAATTCTTGGAAACTGGCTGACGAAAATTATTTTTGTGTTCTTTAAACGCTATTGTTATAAAATGTACAAGAATAGTTTCAAAAATATACGAAAATATTTGTACGTACACAAAAAAATGTGTAAATTTACATACATATTTGTATTTTTCCAAGCATTTCCTGCAAAACTTAAATCATTTTGTATACTTTAAATTTATTTTTGAAACTAGATTCCTAATTTAATTTTTGTAGAAGTAGTCTACAACAATTTTTTTTACTGTGTGTTTGCTGACACTATAATGCCACTTTACTCAACCTGTACTTTGATGCTTCTTTAGTATCAGATCAGTGCCCTCTAAGGGGTGACAAATTGTGTGTGAATTACTAAAGTGACATGAACTTAAAGTTGTTTCAATTCCACCTTGTGCCCGAAAGAAAATCGCAAATTTTACATGTCCCAAGAGATTACTTTTGCAGCTTCCTCTCCCCTCGGTCCTGGAGATGTAAAATTCCGCCGCCAGACGGCGCCCTAAAACAAGAATACGTTTACAGTGAGTTACCACGCCACTGCCTGGCCCGGGTTAAGCGGGTGTTAACCCGGTAAAAGAACACCTACGAACATACGTTCGCTTCTTCGTAACGATTGGAATTACAAACTCACCTGAGATAAGGGCCAAATCCCCGGGGTGTTTATACCCCGGTTTTCGTCTTCCCAGACCGTAGTTGGTGCGCGAATGCAGTAGCTGTGGAGCGCAATCGTAAAACTATTACTCGCTCCTGGGAAAATCGACGAGATGTTGCGCGCGCGTGAGTTGCGGTAGAACACTGAGGCGTCTCAACTCGAGCGTACAAAACAAGAGAGCAGGTATTTGTCGGTGGAATAACGGATGTACGTCGAATCAGCGATCCCAGAATAGTTTCCGTTCCGCTTGAGTTGTGCGATTTGTACAGTGACCACTAACACGCAACTTTGAAGTGCGCTGTCCACCTCAGAGAATAGACGAGAGCCAGTATAAGGATTTACATATTAAATTTAAATAGTCGTTTCTCAGTATCCACACAACCAAGGTCGTCCTATTTGTCAATTATTTAACAACAGGTTATATATTCTGGTTTGTTATTTTACCACGTAGGCCTATACATAGAGCTACGATTTTGTCGCGAAAAGATGTTTGCAACAATTTGTTTCAGTGTCTCGCGTGCACATCGGCATATCTGCTTCACGGCTATTGACAGCTGGTCTTTGCTCAGACACGTCCCTCGTTTGACTGCACCAATAACAGCGAGGCTATTGTGACGCCATACGTCTGTGATTTGTCAGTAGAACCTCAAGACAAGTGTCAGTTAAAACGTCCAATCACTGACCATGAAACAGAGTTGCGGATGTGAACATAAGGCATGGAAACCAAATGGTGCAGAAATCTTTTCGCCATAAAAGCGTGGCTCTACCTATACAGTACGTCCCGCGGTTCGACCAAGATATTTCAAGGGCGTGTTCTTTAGAACATTGCGAAAACAAAAATCACCGTTTAAATATTGGGGGCTACGCAGCTCCATTAACGAGTTACAGGGACAAACATGCTGTTATCATAGCTAGCTTAAGAGTGCGTGGTAGATAAAGAAATGGTAGAAACATCAGTTGATTTCTACGCTTTTTTCAAAGCCAATATGGATAAAATACTCAATGACAATCCTAGATAATGGTATTTGCCAACTTTGTGAGTAAATATTTATCCAGAATTACTAATTCGTTACGCGTGGTTTCTTGCGCCGCAGTTAAATGCACGAGGTTCCGGCGTTAGAGATTGTGCCTCAGAAGTTTGTTACACTGGAAACAGTTTTGATTAAAACGTTGGCTAAAACTATTGTCTGGGATTACTATTGTTTAAATTTCGCAAATTGGCTTCAAGACACCTACAGTTATAGATTAATGCTTTTAGCGTTGAATTATGTACCACGCCCTGTTAAGTAGAGAAACCCACCCATTGTTGTGACGATTGGAAAAGGGCAAGACACACAGTTGACAAGGTGTCTCATTCAACCACAAGAAAATCACAGCTTTGAGAGGCCGGCATGACCACGCATCGTTGGTGTTACGAGGCGAGGACATTGTATTTGTGTGTGTTTCCCTAATCAATTAAGCTTTGTTTTTTAACTGTAGCGATTTTAAAGTTTTAAGCGCTTTCATATATCGGCAACCATTCTTCCCAATTCGAAACTAATTTTGCATTTTCATACGTTTATCATCTAATTGTTTCAGTAAATGAGTGAAGAGAATTTGGTCAGCATGTAACAGCGAGGTCTTCAGCGTTTGGGGCCGGAGAGGGGGAAGGGAGTGAAGGAGGTGAGGATACATGAGACTTGTACCAGAATGTAGGGACTGGGGAACAGGGAAATCCCAGAGAAAAGCAGCTGGACAACATCTACCTGCACGATTCACACATGTGAAAATCCGGGTCGTCAGTGCTAGGAATCAACAGTTGGGTGAATTGCATAATATCAGACAGTCAGTGAGATAGCATGACATGAATAACGTTCGTTCAGTTATGTTTTGAGAAGTACGAATTTACTACGTTGACCATTCGTCGACCAAAATTTTATTTAAATAGGACGTATTATTGTCGGGTAACAATTTTGGAAGCTGGTACCATATGCATATATAAAAATTTCATGACGTAATTCGGGTTTTAGATAAACCTTCATCAAATAAAGAAAACGGCGTATCTTAAAGGCCAACTTGAATATGCTACTGCCGAGTCGTCTAACTCAGATGGAAACAATACCGTATTAATTGAAACTCAAAATTATGCAACTGGCTCAAATGTAACACTAAGTTTTTTATTAGCTCACAGTGGTTATTGAATCGTTTCCATATACCCTAAAATCAACCAAATACACATGGCAAGGAGCCAACGGGCACTTGTTTTGACCAGCAGTACATACAAAAAACGTTCCGAAGTCGACGATGTATTGAGAGTGCCACAGGCAAAAATAAGAGTTGAAAATTCAAATCGCCAAAAACATCTAACATAATTAACACGGTTAATATCAAAAGAGAATGGTAACCGGAACTATGTCGACAAAGAAGAAAAAAATTTTATCAGTAACAATTAACAGAGTCCCAGTTCAAAATCTAGGCAACCTTCACTTTCACAGAAGGTGTTGTTACGACCGACATTTAGGCACAATGTGATGACTATTATTGTTCTGTTTGTGAAGAAAAAATGGAGAAGGTATGGTTTAGTGTTTAATTTTTTCATCCTTTGTTCAAGAGAGTCGTAGTTGTAAGTCACGACTGAAACATTTTGTTTGTGTAGCCTGTAAGTAATTTAATACTTTATTACATTCACAGAACAATAAATCAAATTTTTCTAGCACTTAATTAGTACATTATTCCTATGTGTTATGTTGTGCTGTGCTGTTGGATTTCCTTAATAGATCCTTTTAAAATTGTGAGATATTATTTGCAACATATAGGTGGTACGATTTATTAAACTAGTTTCTTATATCGTAAGAGTTACAGCTTGTTACAAAAATTAGTTTGCTTATACCCAGTTGGTAAATTTCTAAGTTGTACCCACTTAAACAAACAAATAAATATGTACGCTTCTTGATAAAACTGAACACCCGCAGATGTATTTTGGTTACTATGACCACGAGAGAAAAAATTTACGTGACTATACAAACGTGAATATAGTCGGACATATACCTACTAAAGTTTATTGAATTATATTTATCCATTCATGATTTATTTTTGCGAAAATCTTGCGTGGCTTACAATATCAAATTAAAGCAGTTAACTTCACCTGTCCTATAAAATGTGGGTAGGGAAAGTAAAAATTCGCGATTTCGTATCTGCATGTTATAATCCCCTGTTCTGTGTATTTTCAAGCATGAACTACTTCTCAATTAGCTGCTTCAAACTGGAACAGAAAATAATGAACTCTATCTCGCAAACTCGCCACTTGATGGCGCTGCCGTTAAACCGATCGCCATGAAAAATAGTATACATGGACATTTGAACACGGAGAATATTTTAGCGAGTTCTTAATTGTTATTAATCGCCACTAGCATCAACTTCATTCTACACCGTTATAACTTTCACACAAAAATTGGTAACATAAAAAAGAATGTTTGTTTGTTCGTCTTCTATTAGATTCTACACCATACATGCTATTTAGAGGAAACTTTGGTGAGTTATGCGCCTGCCCGCAAAGTTTTCTGCCAAAAATGTGTGCGGGGGGGATGTTCAAATCGGGGCAGAACGAAATACCCAAAAAATTTAATGGACATTGAAACGCACGCCGGGGCAGCTAGTACAATATAAAGGGATCTGAAAAATTCGTGTATACTTTTAGATAAATGCTAGATTTCGAACAGTTACAAGTTCCTGTCACTTTATATTTATATATATATATATATTATATATATATATTTATATATATATATATTTATTATTTTTGGACGTAGTTTACTAGATTTATTGAAATATTTTGATAGCAAAACTATATTTGAATATGGTCGGTATGGCTGTAAATATAGATACGTTAATATTTTCTGATGGAATATTAGTTAAATTTTTGGTAATTTCCTATTATTTAGTTTTTAAAGACACATCGTGATTGTGAAACGTTTAAAAATATTGTCTCAATTCTGAATTAGAATGAGAGATACTTCCACAGTTGCAAATAATTTCAAGTTTTTCCACTGGCAAGTATACTGTTTTTCACTGTCAACTGAAGCAAAAGCAATGAACAGTAGATTGGGGCCCAATTTACTGTTTTCTTACTTTTATTTCAGTCCACAGTGAAAAGGTGCAACAGATTGAATAATTAGTAATATTTCACTATTTAATAACTAGATATTCTTCAATTCAATCTGTCATTTCGTGTAACTAAAATGTTATATCAAACGTGTCTCATGAAGTATGCCAATTATGCATGTAATAATATGTGCGAAATCATTATTAAGTCAAAAATGCTACTCATTTCGGTTTGCTCGTTTTTAAAATGTATTATTTGTTTTGATAAGCAACATTTTTATGCACATCAATGTTTACAGTACATGTATTCTTATTCAGTAGCTGTTCATTGAAATTTAACTTTCGTCAGATTCGTTATGTTGTTCTCTATTAAATTACACTTCCCTGACAAATTCACACTTTGCTACAAGCAGTTGACTACTAGGAAAACTTATGTATAGAGGTACGTCAATTTCGCGGATTCATCTGGCAGCAGCCTAGACTTGTCAGTGCTATACACCCACTGTCCACAATCGATTATCTATTGGCTTATAACCGTACAAGCAGGTAGCAAGCGATGGCCTTTCGCATTATTTCCTTATTTACGTACCTCTACTTATGTACAAAACTACCACACATCACAGAGAAACTAGAATAAATAGTTACATTAACACAAACTACAAGTTTCAAGTATTAACGGTTAACTGTTGTTTCTTGTTTTTTTTTTTTTTTAAATTAGGCGCATGCTTTTCTTTAGCTTATAACATAATAAATAAATAACAGAAATACGTTAGATGAAAAATTACAAATTGCATTATTACCTAGCGGATACTTTTAAATAAAATTTCAGTTAATTTTTCAATAAGCAAAAATGTGTGATTAAGTCAATTAGTTAATTGTTAATTTCACTCCTCAAAAGATTCCCAATGTAGGAGTTTTTCAACAAATTGACTTATTTGGTAGTAATTGGAAAACTGTGGATGTTCACTGTTTTCTGTTTAGAGTCAGCGTTTATATTTCAGTAAATAATGAGCAACTTTTTCGTTTTTCCTCCCATACCATCAAAATGAAAAAAAAAATTCAATGTATCACTGCAAAGAAAAACTAATTAACAATTTCTGTAAAGCGTGGGAACAGGCAGAATGCGATTGCACTTGGCGGAGTAACATCAGTACACCGTGTTTCATAGCCAGTCTTTTTTATTTCGTTGTATATAAGCATCGCCGATTGTTTTTTTTTTTAAGGCGTCGCAATATTCTCACCGAAAAGAGTGTGAAGAAATTGAATGAGCTACCAGCTGACGCGAGAAAGGACGAGAAAATATTCAGCACGGCAACCAGAAACTGCGAACTTTGTTTCTGTTCGCAATAGAAGTGCGAACTATTTTGTGAATAGAGGTCGCCGCAAAGGAAAAAAAGTAAATGTTTGCCAAAACGTCACATCCAGAAAAAATGCTCAAAGGTAGAAAAGCCTGATTTTCGCGAAAATAATTTTTCATCCGATTGTTCCAATGTGCCATTAGTGTGGCACATGGTGTCTTAAATGTTGTATTTTGCCTTCTGGCAAATTATTATTACTATTAAGCAAAGCCTTCTCATCTTTCTCGCTTGAGACATAATTGGCTGTGGTACTATCCAACTTAGTTGGCAATAAGTGCACAGTATTTTGTTTTGTAAAAATATTCCATTATATTGCGTGAAACATTAAAACCTGTGTTTGATCAATGTTTTGTAAAGTACTGTATTAAGAATTAGTGTTGTGGAATCTCGTAAGCGACCCTACTAAATTAGTCACGGAGTTGTGACTTACCATTATATATTGACTGAATTTTCTGAAAACTTTTGGACCTTAAAATAATGTTAAAATCATGGTAATGAATTATGCTTAAAAAGGGCGATCAATTATTAAGTTATATTTGTGAAGATGCATTAAATGTCTATTTAGTTTGTTTCAAAATAATATGTACATATAACTCGGATATCATAGATAAGTAATGCTGCATTTTTATGATTTTATAAATATTACCTCAAATTTGGACTCTCTCCAATGTTTGTGTGCACTTAAAAGTACATGACATGTGTGGCACAAATTTTTACGTGTCTATGTTTGCTAACACTAGATCGCAATACATGAATTTGTGAACATACTTTCAATGTTGACAGTGTGTCGTAATTATGTTTTTAATAACTGTATGTGCTAATTAAATTTTCCTTGGTGGAAACTAATTTTTTAAAATCATTTTAGACTATAAGCATGTAAATTTAGTTTTGTACATATTGTGGCATTATTTTGTTCACGAGTATTGAATGGTTATTCGCTCTATCGAATGGCCATGCATTTTGGAACCGCCCCGATTTATTTATATACGCGAAAGCGACTATTTCCGCTCTATTCTCCAAATATCAACCATGTAGTATCTAGCCATCTTGGTTGTTTTGTGTATTTTTAATCAAATTAATATGAGGTAATCGTTGTTCTACCATCACCTTGGTAAGTGTAATGTGTCGTGTTTTATATTCCCTTTCGTGTTTGTATTTGTTGTTTTGCTATATCATTTTATTATATTGGGTTAATTTTTCGTTGTAGTGCGATTACCCCTCCCGAAAGTGGCCATGCTTTCTGTTGCTGCTCGTCTGCTCTGATGTGATGTGAGAGGCAGTTAATACGCTTGGCGGATAAATCTCGCTAGCCTAGATGTCATATTGACACGGGCATTTGTCTCTACCATATGCAGGAAAGCCATCCTTCTGTTTTTTGCACGCAGCATGATTTCATCCTCGGGAATGTGAAGTCGTTATTAAGAACTTTTTGTTGCAAATTTTGTCTTTCGGACTTTTGAATACCACCTTAAAAAATCACGGCGATCCCGAAAAATAATTAATAAATACAAAAAAATTGTGTTGAAAGAAAATACATTTTCCAATTTGTTAAGTGACACTAGGGTACTACGTAATTTAATTTAAAAGTATTTGTTTTTGGGTGAACCCAAATAAAGCAAAAAAAAAAAAAGAATGTAAATGTTTTGTTATGTAAACGTTTATTCACACTTAAAAATACTCATGGTGATGTTTGCTGTCTGCTGCTTAAAAAAATAGCTTTGCACCAGTGTTTGAGGTATTAAATTCTGGTAGCATCTGAAAACTGTTATTACTTTTTTAACTAATTTCCCACTGTCACTTATCTGGATGAAGTACTGACTTCTTTCTTAATTTTAAATCTAGGGGCTGGAAAATTTCGTTAACTTAGAATGCGCTGTCCTATGCATACTCACGCCACGACTATTTGTCCACTAGCTGTTACTCAGTGGAACAGCGGACAATGAACGAACAGACGATACTTGTATATGCATAGGACAATGGATTCTAACATGGGGTTTATTAAATCCGCGAAATTTTCCGGCCCCTATAAATAGCAGGTCATATATATGTAAGTTATTTCGATGGTATCGTCTCACCAGTTGAGTCTGGGTAAAGTGGGCTCGGCTTTGGTTTTTACTTTTGAAAGGGCTACACTTGTAGTAGAACCTGGTTCACGTCTTTCGGTGCACCTAATGCTGTTGTAGGTTTTGCCTTTTTGTTTATAAAAGTTTAAAGGCTTTAATTTGGAAGGTGGATAAAGCCTTGGACAGGCAGATGTGGCACACCAACACCTTGGGAATATAGTCCTGAGTTCGTCGCAAATCACTTTTGAACCATTTCGTTGCGATTTCCTAACTTACATATCGGTAGCTCTAGGCCAAGGCTGGATGTAGTGATTTTTGGTGAAAATAAGTTTGCAACGACTTGTTTCTAAGTGTTATGAGCATATCTGCAGCTCTGCTTTATGGCCAGTGTTTGGATGTTTTTAATTCTCAATGTTTCAGTGCTCAACCCGAAAATCAAAGACGTGTGGTGTTGCTGTAACCTTATTCTGATTGTCAAAGTCTTAGAGTAAATATAGGGTAGATGGAGTATCCTCTATACAGCTACGTACGAAATTGTGTGTTCAACATGTGTCACGTGACTTTAGTGAAATATGCGCGGGAAATTTGAAATAGCATTGAGAGCCAAGATAATATTGCTCAGTAATCACAACTATGTTGGGTTATTTTGGTACCTTAAGAATATATGAACTAAGGAGAGCATACTACCATATTATCGCATAGTATAATTGCGTAGAAATTTCAGAACGACAAATGTAAGCAACGTTTGCCACGTTATTGTTTTCCTTAACACAGCTGTTTTTTTAGTAAAAAGTAAATATTAGCTACATACTTACTATAAGGTTTTGAACCGAGATAATGGTGACACCACAAGACTATATATATATTCTGGAAGGTACGCCATGAGTTTCAAACAACACGACTGCATTTTTACGCCGAGAAAACATAAATAAACTACACCAAACTCTCGAGACCATGTTGGACACACATTTGCGACGTCATGTTCCCTTTACCTCTGTGGTCAAAGTTAAATGGGTGACGCCTCTGTAAAAATACACTCTGTCGAATGAGAAAGGAGTAGATATGGGCATGTGCACGCAAGATAATGACGCACGTTGGTGCCAAATTCTTTTCACCAAAAATCACTGGCTCTATTAATAGGGCCCCAATTTTGTCGCGAAAAGATTTTTGCCCCAATTTGTTTCAGTGACTCACGTGCACATCATCAGTTCAGTTTCAAGGTTATTGGCAGCGTGTCTTTGTTCAGACACGTTTCTCATTTGACTGCACCAATCAGAATAAGGTTATTGTAAGTCTTTAAGTCTATAATTTGCCAAGGCAAGTGAGAGTAAAATCATCCATCCACAGACGATGTAGCAGAGCTGCAGGTGTGCAGATGACGCATCGAAACCAAATGTTGCAAAAATCTTTTCGCCATAAAATCGTAGCTCTAGCTATAACGGTTATTGTCAGACACGTCCCTTAGTTGAGTGCACAAAATATAACAATGTTATTGAGAATCCATACGTCTGTGATTTTCCAGCAGGCCATAGGTAAGAGATACAACATCCGATCACTGATCATTAGGGCCTGGTAGTTTTCGCGAAAAGATTTTTGCCCCACTTTGTTTCAGTGTCTTACGTGCACACCTGCAGCTCAGCAACTTCATGATTATTGGCAGAGTGTTTTTGTGCAGAGTTATTATTCATTTGACTGTGCCAATCAGTACATGGGTAACAGTGACACAACACGTCTGTGATTTGTGGGTTTAACCTCCAGACGTTGTATGTTACGGCATCCAATCACTGACCACAAAGCAGAGATGCAGGTGCGCACGTAAGGCACTGAAGCAAAGTGATGCAAAAATATTTTCGAGAAAATTACCGGGCCCTACTGATCATTAGGGATCGGAAGTTTCCGCGAAATTTTTGCCCCACTTTGTTTTAATGTTTTGTGTGTAGGCCTACGTGTGCAGTTGTACTTCATGGATAGGCTCTAGATGATAGCGTATCGCGGGAATATTTGACTGTTTGCTGGGTTTCAACGCAAGTTCAGCTTACCAGGAGATTACTGGCTTTCGTTTGTACGAATAGTTGCTCGCATATTTGACTGAGCCAATAAGAGTCCCGCTTTTGTAATATTTGATGCCTGACGTTGGTCTCCAGAGAGCAACGTTGAGTCAAACGCATATCACGCAATCATACATGTTGCAAGAAGCTGTAGCCTTTTCAAGGGTATTTTAACACAAAACATTTTCGCGATATATATCATCATCTCTAACCATCATCTCTATTCACGGTTATCGGCTGTGTGCATTTGTGCAAAGTCGTCTAACATTTGACTGTGCAAATCAGAACGCGGTTAACTGCTACACCAAAAGTCTGTGATTTGTGGCTAGAATCCCAAGACGCTGGGAGTTAAATCGTCTAATCTCTGACCACGAGGCAGAGTCGCACTGAAATAAACTGGTCCAGATAAATATTTTCGCGAAAACTTCCTGTCCATACTACACTCAAAAAAATTTTTTTGTAAATTTTCCTCACGTGTTTCTCAGACATCCATGGTAACATTCCTTAAATGTTTATAACACACTCAAATGTATACTAAAGTTACAAGACTTGTATTGTAACAACTGTAAAAGTTGGCATAGTTACAAGGTGGAAGTATAGTAACTGTCCCATACTGCGTTTAAGTTAATTACTTCCTAAACAATTAGGAAGTTTTATTTACAGTGTAATCATGAAGCAGAGCTGCAGATGTGCACATAAGACACTGCCAAGAAATGGTGCAAAACTATTTTCGCACGCCCGAAATTATTGTAAAATTATTTTTTAACACAGAAGACGAACAAGAGACGTTCAAAACAGTCATAACCAGACATCTCATTGATTTATTGGGAACACACGAATAACGATAATAAATGATATTCCTGAGATGAATGACTTTTGTAGTGAAGACAATGTCGGAATATAATATCCCGACAGACGCGACAAGAAGCACACAACGCGAATAACATAAATTGTTAGCCAATCAACGACGAGGCTTCTGTGACGTCAGCAACACGTATTCCTCGCCGCTGATTGGCTGACGAGTACTTATTTTTCACGTAGCACACTTCGCGTCGCGTCTATCGCGCTGTTGTGAATCCAGCATAAGGGACAGTGAATGTTCGAGAGTTTAGTTTCTTGCAGGCTGAACTCCAATATCTTAATTAAGGCTTTGTCCATTGGCTGCTGCTTCACTAAGTAACTCGCTTCTCTAGAAAACTGATACAGCAGGATTCGGTCAAATACAGTATACATAGAGGTACGTCAATTTCGCGGATTCATCTGGCGTTGAGCCTAGATTGCTCAGTCCTGTACACGCTCTGGATACAGTCGATTATTCGTTGCTTACAACATTACAAGTGATAGCTAGGGCCACGATTTTGTCGCGAAAAGAATTTTGCCCCACTTTGTTTCAGTGACTCACGTGCACATCGCCAGTTCTGTTTCAAGGTTATTGGCAGCGTGTCTATGTTCAGTCACGTTTCTCATTTGACTGCACCAATCAGAATAAGATTATTGTGAGTCTGTACGTCTATAATTTGCCAAGGCCAGTGAGAGTAAAATCATCCAATCACAGGCGATGTAGCAGAGCTGCAGGTGTGCACATGACGCATCGAAACCAAATGTTGCAAAAATCTTTTCGCCATAAAATCGTGGCTCTAGTGATAGTTCTGTGAATCATTTCCTTATTTACTACTGGCTTTCAGTAGTCAAATGCGTTTCGTGACAGCCGCCAGCTAATCACACACGTGATTATGAAGTATATATTCTTGGCGTTCAACCTGGCCTGGAATGTATTTGCGAAATTGACGTACCTCTAACTATACACCAATACCGGATAGTTGAGCGCTTTGGCGAGAATTCTGGTTGTGTCACTGCGTTAAACCACCAGAGATCATAACTGATTTTAGATGTACGCTGTCAACATAAAAATTCTGGGGAAAATTTCTCTATTGGGAACATTTTCGTTGCATGGAGAACATAAAAATTGCAGTACAACAAATATGTAAAACTTAAATAAACGAGTTAAAATAACCACAGGAAAATAAACTTGAAATATGTGTTACTTTCACCTCATACTGCCAGGTTATTTTTTACAAGCTTCCTGTTAGCTTTTGCATAGAGCGGTTTCGTAGTAGTCTCTACGGTATTTGATTTTATTCATCCTTTTTTTGCAAGTTTCGTGTTGGATAATAGTTCCACACGACGTGTTAGTGTAAATATAATCCAGTAGGAAACGGGGCGAGAATGTACTTGTATTTGGAATCGAGCTTATTGTAAAAATCCATTCATGAAACTTTTCGGTCTGTACTGACGATTCTCAACCTTCCAAGTAGAAGTTTACCCTGGGGGACGATTTTTTTACGACGTAGCGAGGTGGTGACAATAGCAGTGAGAGAGAGATAGCGAGATTATATGTCTGCGATGCAGCATTGCCTTCTACTTCCACGCCATCCATCCTCATTAGAAGGGCACGTGAGGGGAAGTCAGAGGAGAGGGATGGGAAGTTGTGGGACAGGGAGGGGAAGTAGAGAGAGAGGGGAGGAGACGCAGGGCGCCTTCCTTTCTGCTATCGCCCCTTTCCTAGTATCGTTCTCGAGAGCGCTCTCTAACTTGTCGACGGAAACGGAACATCTCGCACGGATCCGACACGAGGCAGCACAGCTGTTCCGTCTGCCCGACACCTCACACGCGCCTGACAACATACGCCTCAGAGTGCCTAGGAATACACACACGTTCTTAATTAAACAGTGCGCCATTGCAGAGCTATGTTCGCCACAGGAAATCAAGAACGACACAAGAAAACAATAAATTAAACTAAGTACCAAAGTAATAAAACACATACGACTAATAAAACTTAAAGTAATGTGCGTCATTATGGTGTCTCGTGCCCTCAATATTTTTACCACTTTTTTTTGTCGTTTCGTCGTTCAGACACGTGTCTCATGTCACTGCGCCAATCAGGACAACGTTATGTTTTGTGCCAACATACCTTTGAAAACTCTGTAGTTATTGCAACATATATGATTGGGGGGGGGGGGATGAACGTCTGCCACAACGTAGCTGTCTGCAGGCCAATGTCAGGCCTAAAGTATTACAATAGCGGTATTCTTATTGGCTCAGTCAAATAGGGCAACAGCTCCACGTACAAGCGAATGCCAGTAATCTTCTGGTAATCTGAACGTGTGTTGAAACCCAGCAAACAGTCAAGTTTTCCCGCGGTAAAGCATCATCTCTAATCACGCGTGATCTTCAGTCCACCGAAAATGTGGTTGATTCTTAGGGACAAGAAAATTTCGCGAACTCAACGACCTGCATGTTAGAATCCAGTAGGCCTATAATTTGTTGATAAATGGCTTGGGGTTGAAAATGCACAAAACATGCAGGTCGTTCAATTCGCGAAATGTTCCTGTCAATATAGATTCTTTCGAGAGGAATTATTTTAATGGGACTGCGTGAATAAACGGAATGTTTGTTACATATGGCTAGAGACACTGGTATATCGCGGGAAAAGTTGATTGTTTGCTAGGCTCCAACATGCTATGTATAACATTGGAGGTTTTGTATCGACATTGGTTATAGTCTACATGAAGCACTGTGTCCCTCTTCAACAGACCCAATTAGAACTATACAGTTTTAACACATACTGTGTGTGATTTGCCAGAAAACTGTTCACAAGTGTCACGACTGAGATACTACAGTTTATTGGAGACTATGTTAAATATTTTCGCGATTATCCAGTGTCCCTACATATGGCATAGCAGCACATTCCCGCTCTTCCCTACACAAAAAAATAGAAACCTGTCGTCTCAACTGTAGCTGGCACATACATAAATTAAATAAAAAATTGAAAAATCCCATAAGGAATCGTGTTAAATTGTGAAAGAAAATAAACAACACGTATGAAAAAGAACGACGATACGAAACCATGAAGCAGAATATTATATGTGCACACAAGGCACTGAAATAAACTGGTGCATAATACATTTCGTGAAAAATTGGGGTCCCTATAAATCGGAGATTTTTACTTCAGGTAACATTTTGCCAGTGTGCTGTAGTTGTGATGAACTATCGTAGTCGTCATAATGCTGTACCTTTACATGTTTGCGTAAGAGATTGAGCTAAATGAATACGTTACACAGAACAAATTATATCATTTAGAAGCCGGCGAAATCGGTTTTTGGTAGTTCAAGCTAAAACGAAAAGTTTTTTTTTTGCTATTGTTCTTTCATTATTTCTTACCGGCTTGTCCCGTTCCATCAAGCGTTAATGTAAACATCGCACTCTAAGTAATCAGTGCATCGTATAGAATTTACTTTATTGAAAAGTTAACGCCCGATGTGTCAACAAGAGAATTTTCAATTATTGTTCTTGTGAAGACTGTACAAACAATCAGTACTGCGTTTTTGAAAATTGTATGAAAGTCGGGTGTACGAAAGTTGAATGATAACATTCGCACAATCCGTTCGACAAAAAAATGCATTAACGGTCCTTTACTAACAAAACATAATGTAAAGTTGGTTGTATGTTATTGAGCTTAATGTTGGCTTATTATTGTAATAATTATATAACTCTCATATTATAAATAATGGTTTCAAACACTGCGGAGTGAGACATTTTAGTCAGCTCTGGTGAGGGGTAACATGAGATGAGTATGGAACAGTGTTGGAATCATTGGGCCGGGGGGGAGGGTGTTCCCTGATTTTTTACAGCGTTGCTGTTGTTTAGTCGCGTTTATTGCCGTACAACGAACAACCATTACGTGCTGGAAATTCCACCTAGTATTAAAATTATGAGTGTCTATCATAAGAAATATACAACCAAATTACCCTATCTTTAGAGATGACGATATACCGCGAAAATGTTTTGTGCCAACATAGCATTGAAAACACTGTAGTTTCAAGTAACATGTATGACTGGGTGATCTATGTCTGGCGCAACGTAACTGTATGCTGACCAATAACAGGCATCAAATATCACAATAAAGGGGTTCTTGTGTGCTCAGTCAATTAGGGTAACAGCTTTACGTACAAGCGAAAGCTAGTAATCTTCTGAGAAGCTGAACGTATGTTGAAACCCAGCAAACAGAGAAGTTTTCTCGCGATAAACCATCATCTCTACCTATCATGTTAACAGTTATACGGTGGATTTTGTTTAATTACTGTTTATTACTTACTATGATAAATTAAGTACGTATTTCAAACACGTCTGCACTTGCCGCGTATGAAAAAAGAACAGTAATTTTTCGACTCCGAGTTTATTAAAAAGTTCATCTACAAATAGCAACACTCCTACCCTTAAAATCGTTTAAATTATTTGACTACGCTTGCACAAATCTGCTGCTTATCACTGTAAAAAAAAGTTGAGGTATATTCACTCTACATGTAATGGAAGCTAATTACCTCTACAAGTCAGGGAAAATATCTCAACACGTGTCAAGGAAAGTTACTCAACTGGTAAAGTAATTTTTCATTACATATTGGCGCGGCCCTCTAGGACTATTTGACATAACGCGCGAGCGAAACTTCCGAGTGGTTTGTGTAGCGAATACACTACCTTGCGGAAATTTCCACACATATTTGGAAATCAGATATTCCTCTCAAGGTTGGGGAATATTACCATACATATTGATGAGTAACATTACTAACTTTTTAAAGAGTACTCGTGATTCAGTGCGCAAATTCTATTGGCCAAGTTGGTACTAGATTAAGTTTACACCTCCTGGAGGGCGGTCAGAAGCACAGAATAGTTAGGTATGCAAAAGTGAAATAGCTGGTTGGACGGCAATCACAGTCACACACGCCAGCAAATGGCTTCACTTGCCAGCAACATGGCGGAAACACCTACTGCTAATCAGCGTTAAGGCGTCTGCCCTGCTGGCCTGCAGCCAGGCCAATTAAGAAACCTGCCGTAAATCGCAGGAGCCAAACAAACACAGGGCTAGCATCAACAGCCTCGGCTAGCCAGTAAGCGACTAAGTTCGCCTGCATCAAATAACAGCCGCGTCAGTTTACGTCTGAATTACTATTTAAGTCTTTGTCAGAAGCATGTAAATGCAGGCAAGCTGTATCAGCGAGCATACAATGAGTACACTGTAAGAAATTGTTCGGACATGTACCACGAGTGCGTATAGCAGTGCTGAAAAGTTGCGTGTCGGGAAGAATTTTTCCATGCATTTATGGTACTTATCCTCTTAAAGTATACGAAAATGTAGTACCTATAGGAAAAACGTCAACTTTGTATTAGAATTATAAAATATTGTATGGTAAAATCCCCATACTTCGTGTAGGTTAATTACTTCCAATTCATGTATAGGGTATGTATCAAACTATTTTTTACTGTGCAGACCTGGTGATTTTTTGGTGAAAATAATTATGCAACATTTAATTTCAAAGAATCGTGTGCGCATCTGCAGGTCTGCTTCATTGTCAGTGATTGGTAGGGAAAGGAGAAATTCGCGAGTTCAAGTGACCAGCATGTTAGAATCCACTGGCCTATGCACAATCAAGCCCCGTCTAATCGTTCATTGTCTGTTGTCCTAGTGAGTAGCAGCTAGTGGACAAATGGTCGGGGTTTGAGTATATACAGGAGAGTGCATCCTAACATGCAGGTCATTGAACTCGCGAATTTCTCCTTTCTTTAGTGATTGGCTGTTTTTAACTCTCAACGTCTAGGGGATCTACCCGCAAATCACAGACGTATGGTGTCGCAGTAACTTTATTCTCATTGGCTCAGTCAAATGAGCGACGCCTCTGTACAAATATACTCTGACAATAGCCACGAAGTAGAGATTCAAATGTGCACGTTGTGCATTCATACAAAGTGTTGCATAATTATTTTAATAAAAAATCACCAGCTCTACCAATGAACCTCTAACGTCTCCTCGAATACACATACATTCTTGGAGGAATGTCTGGATGTCAGTAAATGCGTGAATTTTACCGGTCTGTGTGTATGTATGAATTCTATCAGTGTACCTGTCTGACATCTGAAATAATACGCTAATGATTGTGTCAGTCACACTCGTGTTCCTGAACCCCGTGTGTCTACCTGATGACGGGAACAGATTACCGTTCCCGAAACGTCGTTATACTGTCCGTCTGGATGACTACCGCGTTTTGTTTCGTCTCAGAGGTGTGTCGTTTTGTTGTTTTTCTGTTCGTGTCTGATATCTACTGTGTTCTTGTTTCATCTCATCGTTGTGTCGCATGTTTACTTGGTTTTTTTATTGAATTATTTTTTAATTTATTATCTGTTTGTTCCTTGCTTTATTTGACCCGGTTCCATTTTTTTTATTTTATGTTGTGTATGCATCCCTCGACTAAAGCATACTCTGCTTGTTTATGTTTTTCTATTATCTTTAGTTTTCTTTGACAGTCATTTATTTCGCAATGGAGTCTGTCCAAGCAACTAAATCCAGCGTTTCTATACGAATGACGGGAAATGACTAGAAACAATAAAAATATTGCGTGGCATTGAACATGAATACTTTCCAGAGATTTCACTAGAACATTATTTTTTCGTGTTTCGTTTATCTGGGAAAGTTTAACTGCAGCTGACATTGACGTTCATTTCAATAGATCTAAATAAAGCGATGTGCATATAATCGTTTCGATTTAAATTACTGAAAGAGTTAAATCCTCTTCTAATGTCAAAAACGTTTCACCGCTTTTATGGCTAGCACTGCAAATGACGATGATATAGAATTCCACACTGTTCATGCATATACCTGGGGCCATTTTGTTACACGAATATGAAACCTCGTAGAACACAAAACTTTTTTCTTATTTGACGTGTTGAAATCGTTATAACTGACTAGTTCAAAGTATTCAGCTACCAACAATTTTACGTTTTTCAATGTTGGAAGAAAGTTTATCAAAATTTTTAAACATCATGCAGGCAAAAAAATTTCGTGTTTTTATTAGAAGGCAGGTTAGCATCCACTAATCTGTGCTCACCCGATCACACCATGTGATGATAGAAATAGACACATAAAAAAAACCGTGGGTTCATTGGCCTGTAAGCTAGCCTGCAAGAATATTTAAGAACTTAAGCAGACAGCAGATGCTCATTAGCTGCTTGCTGTTAAAGTGATATACGTATGTATTAGTTTCATTTTTATTATTGGCTCAGAGACTTCCAGGATAGGTCAAATAAGTCAAAGCCCAATTGCGAAAGTGACACTAACATGCAGTTGTTGGAATCCTAGCGTGCGTCTAAATGAAAACGTGAATTTTGCAGCTCTCTACATATAGGCAAAGAATAAAAATGTCGCGTTATTAGTACGCGACAGACTAGAATCCACTGACCTATGTTCACTCAAACACACTCCGTGATGATATAAGCTCTGCTATTTAGTTTTGCGTGCTTACATTTCTGGATAGTGGGTATTTTGCAATTGACGTAATACAGTTTGTTGCAACGCAGCAAATCGCTGGAAAAGTTGAATGTTTGCTAGGGTCCAGTGTACTGTACATAACACTGAAATTTTGTGTCGACATTGTCTGTCAGTTTTCATATTCTCTGTCTCTCCCTTAGACAGTCTCAGTTATAACTTTACAGGTTTAAATCAGAACGTGCGTGATTTGCCCCAAAACTGTTCCCTTGTTTCACAAAATGCATCAGCCCATTATAATAAGACACAAAAATACAGTTCATTGGAAACTATGTTGGCTTTGATTATCTTCGAGCCATTTTCCAGTGTGTCTAATCACTGGCTGAAAAGTCTTTCAGACGTACCACACAATCTTGTCGCCCAACAGCAGAAATCAGATGGGTTGTCGGATAACACGAAATTTGCACCTCTCAACAATAGGAATAGAAATCAATTTAGCCACAAGTTTTAAATGTTATACATTACAGCTACATATTATTGAAGACACACAGGCTATGCCTATTCCACACAAATGTAGGCCTATTTGTTTAAGGGTGCGGTCTACAGCTATTTTCAACGTCATATTTCCATTTTTATACTTGTAACATATATTATTTCTATTATTTTAGACCAAAATTGTGACTTTATTTTGCTCTTATAAATATTTTTTATGTATCTTAGTTTTTGCGTATTGACTCGTAAACTTCCAAATTTGCATTTTACGGTTTTATGTATGCCACTAAAACCAACTGACATACCAAACTGAATAATTGTACAGTGACTAACGGTGTTGTACGCTGCAATGTTTTCTATATATATATATATATATATATATATATATATATATATATATATATATATATATATATACATATATATATATATATATAATTGTGCTGAAAAAAAATTGCTGAAATTTCAATTTATGGTTGAAAAAAGCCAATAATTTTTTTTAAATTACTGTTTAATATGTGTGTGTGACATTGTAGCTTAGAACATCTTAATTCACTGTAGAATTTTTTAAGTTTGATATGTCAGTTGGTTTTAGTGGCGCACATAAAGCCTTAACATGCAAATTTCGAGGTTCACGAGACATTAAGAAATAACTAAGAGAAGTAAAATAATTTCATAAGAGCAAAACATGGTCACAATTTACGTCTAAAATAAGAAAAAAATATATTTTGTACAAATATAAAATAGGTTTTTAATTGTTCTGCCAAAGAAAACTGTAGACCTATTTTACATGTATAGAAGTAGTTACACGAGACATTAAGGACATCTTACGTGACATACGCTAAACACAAACTTTTCGATCATATTGGCATTTCCAGCGACTTTAAAGAATCGCGTTTCCTTCTGGGAACAAAGTAGAATTAAAACAAAGGTAACTAAACGTCATTGTGACACATCCTGGATGGCACTGAGCCAATAAAAATAAGCAAATAAATACAGATCCTAAGTCATGTGGTGTAGGTCGTTCGGGATAATGTGAGCACTAAAAATTAAACCATTGAAAAATATCTCTAGCCGTTACTGCATATAATTCAACATAAACAATAGTTTCATTGCTGCTTGTACGGTTGGCAGCGAAATTACCCAATATGGTTCCGTGTATTTTCCTGTAAATAAAACAGCCGAAATCAACGTAAATGAATTTTATATAATTAATGAACTATTTTGTTTATAAAACCGTATCGATTCATACTAACTGCAAAATTTATCTTACAACCGCAGACATCGAGTGACTTGTCCAGAGAGGTTAGCTATAACTCAGCGTCAGCTGTTAATCGCGGAGAAATACAAACTGACTCAAATAGAACTTTAGTAGGGCTTTTCTGAGTTCCCACTTTTTTCCGAACTGTCTATATCAGTGTTTCAGCGAGCGGCCGAAGATCAGCTATAGCCCGACTGAACACACAAGTATCGTGTACAGGTCGCTCAACCCGCGAATTATTTTGGTTTACAAGTTTTTAAAATAAGGGAATTATCCCTAATTTCATCCACCTTTTTGGAGGACCTTGCTAAAAAATGTTTTACACATAATTATTTAATTGTTTACGCAGCATGTACTGTACATAAATTCTTATGATAACTGTGCAATTAATGTAACTTATATGAAATTACATTTTGCAGCACTGAGCAAAATTGGTCCGCACACCAGTAAAATATATTGTAAACAATAATAAAACATATTCATAACACACGAAAACATTAATGTATGAAACTGTAAGCAATATTATACGTTACCATTTTTAAGAGAAAAAATTACAAACCTTATTTTTATTGAACAGAACAACCGGAACAATTTCTTGAAGTAATTTCATAGCTATTAAGGCAAATGGCACGCATAAATTTTGAACGAAATTATATAAATAAATTAAATCCCCTTTCTCATTGAGCAAAACAACATGAACAACTTTAAGTAATTTCTTGCCACTAATACGAAAAGCACACTACAATTTAAATCATCTCTTGCTGCCAGAAAAATCTTCCTGGCAGCATGAATTAGCACTTTTTGAACGAAATTATTTTAAAAAGAGAAGAAATACATTTTTACGTTGAACAAAACAGCGTGAAGAAGTCTTTAAGAAACTCTTCAGCAGCTCTTCTTTATAGGGAGAAGTTGTCACCAAAAAACAGGTTTCTTTCGGGAACGTTTAAATGTGCTGGGCTGCTGAAAATCACAAACGGGTCTGATGTCGGATGGAGTCACAAATTAGGAATTTGGCATAGTTATGTTGGAATTCTTTGTACTGTGATATTTACGACGATACTGCTTTTTAACCACCACGTATAACTTACATGATAAGTTATCTTAAAAAACGAGACAAGCTCCTAATTTCGCCAACGTTCTATATTTCACCAATGTACCTAATTTCGTACAAGTTCCTTACCTCGTCTATGGGCGAAAAATGACACGCGTACCTGGGGCGGAATTAGGAACAATTTGTAGCTCAAACATTGCTGCTACTGCTCATAGGCACGGTCGCTGTTTTCATTTCAAAAGCACTTCACTAAGAATCATGCTTGTTAACAACCATCTTGAATTATTTTACAATGTGTTTCTACATACCTTTCCTGGTTTTAAATTACATATAATATGTTCACACAAAAACTCTTTCTAAATTTCTTACTGACTCAAAAATTTGCGATATTTATTTTAAAATATTTCAATTTGGACTTAGCTAAGTACCTTATCTTTGCACGAAGCACATTGTACTCGAAATTTAAAACGTATGAATAGAATAATTATGCTAATCAAAAATTTACGATAGTAATTACCCCCCACCAAGTAAATATGACTAAATAATTACTATTACCGAGGTAATCCAATTTTAGGCACCTGGTTGTAACATGTAATGTTTCTACTAAGAAACATTGCCGGCGATTCGTAACACACTTAAGTTAATATATAATAATTCAAAATTGTAACAAAGCAGGTGACACGTTGCAATGGGTGATAAAATAGGTGAGTACGGAGCAGCGCCGGAATGAAATAGCGGGAGAAACGAGAGATCTCCAACTGTATCCACCGACCAGCAACATCGTCCAGCACGATTCCCATACGTACACTGTAAAAAAGGTTAGTAATATTACTCATCATATGAATGATAATATTCCCTAACCTTGAGAGGGAAATCTGATTTCCGAATGTGTGTTGAAATTTCCGCAAGGTAGTATATTCGCCACACGAACCACTCGGAAGTTTCGCTCGCGCGTTATGTCAAATTGTTCTAGAGGACTGCGCCAATACGTAATGAAAAATAACATTACCAGTGGAGTAACTTTCGTTGACACTTGATGAGTAATTTTCCCTCACTTGAAGAGGTAATTAGCTTCCATTACATGTAGAGTAAATTTACCTTAAATTTTTTTACAGTGTACGGGCAGGAAGTTTTCGCGAAATGATTTCTGCATCATTTCGATTCAGTGTCTTGCGTGCACACCTGCAGCTGGGCTTCGTGATCAGTGATTGGATGTGTTAACTCCTAGCATAGTGGAGTTACGTATGCAAATCACAAACGTGAGGTGTGGCTGAACTTGTTCAATTGGCTCAGTCAAATGAAAGATACTCAGCAAATAACCATGAAGTTTAGCTGCAGATGTGCACGTAAGGTATTGAAACAAAGTAGGGCAAACATTTTTTCGCAAAAACTTCTGACCCCTACTCATATGCAATAACCTGGATCTGTTACGCCGGAAATCGAACTTAATTTACGTGGTGGGAGGCAAGCGGTCAAACCACTACGCCGCCGCGACCCTAGTGATGCGCCGGCTTTCCTTGGGACGGCATGATCAGTAATCAGATCAAAAGGACCGTGCATGCTTCCGTGCATTCATTATCGGCCAACACGCAGGACTCCGACCACACTGCACAAAGAGTATTAACCAGTCCTCGGCTTAGCTTGAAAGGGCGGGATTACGCTGACGTAACACGGTCATTAGCACGCAACAAGCAGTCTCTCGAAGCTCCGTGTTTGAACCAATTTTTTTCACGTGCAGTGAAAGAACACTTACGTCCGCACGACTGGATGTTCTCCAAGAGAATTGTATCGTCACGTGGCAAAATAAACACAGTAAGATATGTGTAATTACTTTTAAAACACTTACACAAATTTATTTCAATTATTCCCTTTGCATTTAAAATGTTCAATGCTGCCAATGTCATACCTTTTTCTTACTATGAAAACATATCTTGACTTAATTATTTTAACAAGATGAGTACTCATGGATATACGCAAGCGATGGCGTACATCCATGAATACTCATCTTGTCATATATCCCCATTGCAAAAATCTTTCAAAGATCTTAATTATTTTAGTTTAAATGTAGCTGTGTGTTGTTTGACCAGTCATTGTTATGAAAATTCCTTACAAATTGAAAAATTTTAAATGCTGTACATTTCCGGGGATTGTTCTTGAATCGCAGAAAAAACCCCAATTGTTATCTGTTTTCGACAATCACTGTGTGTTTTGTATGTTTGTAGAAACAGTACATAACGGCTATCATTTTCAATTTTTTAAATTTTTTGTCGGTAAAGAATATTCGTTTGAAAACGTGTACGTCTATTAAATTGGTTCAGTTTGTTAATATTTGTAATTATATTAAACGGAGATAATTGAAAATATGACAAAGTATGAAGTTGTATTACACATTTCAGTACGAAATGTGTTGTGGCAGCGTAAGTTCTACAAATAAATAGTTTTATTTTTTGACGATGTACTGTACATAAAAGAACATAATGACGAATATCATCATCAAGTAACACACAATTGATTTTATTTATTTACGCACTGACCGAAAAACCTGTACTGCACGTGACAGAGACAAGCGGATCTGGAAGGTATGCGGGTAAGCGGAGGCGAGCAGGCGTCAAAATGTCTGAGCAAGTGGCCCAGGGCGCGCTATCGTTGAAATCAAAAACATTTGCTTCTATTTATACACGATCAATTATATATATACACACTATACTATACCTTGTACTCTGGAATACACTTAGTGCTCTATTGGGCGTAAAATAGTTACTTACGCTTCATCATTTAGTTTTATTTTATTCATGTTAGTTATTTTGAGAATTAATTTTTAAATTGAAAATAACCGATTTCGAAACATAGATCCGATCATGTTCTTTCAAATGGAGCTTACTATGAAACTACTTTTTACACGACAGGAAAAAATTACTAAATAAAATTAATTTTGTAACTGCGATAATTTCAATAATTAGTTAAAACCGTTGGGGTTTTGGATTTTAAAAAAGCTACATACGAAAATAAATTTTAAAAAATGACCAAAACAATTATTTGTATTGTATCGGTATTGATTACTGGCAACAGTTATTTTTAATATTTGGAACTACCTTCTCATGCACATAGAAATGTGGATAGTGTTTATAATTGTACACTTGGCGAAATCATCTAGTTTCAAAGAAGTGTATTTTTTCCCAGGTGTAGATAATTATTTGTTGCGGTCAGTTTAATTTATAATGTTATTTTACTTTTATATTAGTTTTATGGTGGTTACACAAACGTCCGAGTAAAAAGCCGTGGAACTATTTGTCTGGCGAAGCAACTTTACAAATCCAAGAGTGGCCGTCTGTGAGCCTCTTGATAGTCACCCGTCACTGAACATTGATTAGGTCGGATGCTATATTAAATGTAAGAACTTGTATCCCACAACAATTGTCATAATTGTGTTGAGTAAATGGTAATTAATACGTAATGCCGGTTACTTTATTTAAAAGCAGATCTCAACGTTACATATTTGGACTGTCCAGAAATACCTTGGGTTAGGATTTAAAGGCTGTGCCATGTATTACATATCAGAGGGAGGTACTCTTGAAATACACAGCCCCACAAGCTGGAGGTCTCAATTTGCTCACGGCATTTTTAAATTGATATGAACACATCTTCAAGTGTGGCTAATTTTCGTATATACACGCATTGGAAACACTTTTAATAGTTATACAAGAAAAAAATACTTCTCGTACCACGCTACAGCCCAGTCCATTATTTCTTAAGGCGGCCACTTTGTTGGCGCTCGAACAGCATGCAACGTGTTCAGAGTTACGTTTTTCTCAGAGACCAGTAAACGTGCGTCGGCAATGCTTATCTACTAAAAGTGCACACCTGGTCTATTTGTAAGTATGACATTAAAGACACACTGCGTGCATTTGAAGCTTTTCTTAAAATCACCTTAAATCTAGAAAAAAAAATCGGCTATTTCAAGGGTAGTTTCTCTGTATGTCTGTCCCGAATTCGTTCGAAACTAAGGCGTACAATTACGTTGGATTTTGCTGCAGTGACGGGTTCGTTAAATTATAGGGTGACCGCTTGAGTTCCGAAACTTATACATACTATGTTTACTCACACTTGCGTGTGGCTTTCTTTGTTAACGGTGCCTCTTAGCCTAGGCCATCCCGGCGCCCGGCCCCCATGGGCGAGGGGAGAGATCACGCTCTGCCACGCAGTGTACTTCAGCTAACAGTCTGTTGGAACCGCGCGAACCCTTTCGCGGAACGCAGAACTGCGCCTCCATGTCACCTACCAAAGGAAGACAGAAGCTAGCGAGAGA
>PNEQ01017998.1:8867-34576 GCA_003012365.1 Medauroidea extradentata | reverse complement strand
TATATATATATATATATATATATATATATATATATATATATATATATATATATATATAGTGTTGTGTGTTGGCCGGGCAGCAGGTACATTACACCATGCTGGGTGGTCAGTCCTGTGAGTCAACCAGTGATGTCATGGGTTTTCGTGGCTATGTCGCATCTCCCGAGAGACGTCACTGGGTTTCCCCAATGACGCCCGTGCGAATACGTGACTATCAACAAGTACGACCGAGGTAATGTCTATTTTTAGACTTCAGGTCACAATATTTCATCAGCCATTGACGTCATTGAAGGGGCCGTATAAAAGCATCGGAACTGCGCAATATGAGGCAGTCTTGTTCGGAGTCGGGAGGTGAGAGTCTTGTGATAGTCTTGTGGAGTCTTAGTAATGAGTCGTGAAGATGAAGTGAGACCGAGAGTGGCGTGAGGCAGCGCCCTTAGGGGTGGTGTTGCCACTGGAATGACGATGGACGTCGTGAGTAGTGACGGGCCGCTTTGGGGGCGGTATCACGACGGCGTCGTGGCTGATGTAACATCGGCGGAGCTGACGAGGTGTGGCGCCTCGAGGATGCCAACCCGGCGTCGGTGGTCGGTGTCGAGTCTTAGTAACATCAGCGCCCTGCAGAAGGGACAGGCAACACTAAGGTGTTGTGTGTCGGCGCGACTCAGCTGGCGAGGTGTGGTGTCCCTATGATGGCAGCATGACGGCAGTTGTCGGTGTCGAGGCTGTGTGACTCCAGCGAACTGCAGGAAGGACGAACAACACTTGCGGTGTTGTGTTGGAGTGCTACAGGGGTGGTGAGCTGTGGAGAACAACACTGACTGTGTTGTGTCGAGGATGGCAGTAACTGGCTACTCGAGGAGACTGTCTACCTGGTGATTCAAGAGAAGGAGTGCTTCGAGAGTTCGCTATTGGTCCTGCTCGGAGGAGGTGCTAAGCTTGTGTAGAGAGGCTGGTGTGGACATCTTGGTGATGTCAGGGAGACGTCTTGGTGACGTCGGAATCTACTGTGGGGCTACAGGCACATACTCGGAGCAGTACTGGGTGTGACAGGAGGGCTTCTGCTGCGGGTCGACAGGCGAAGGAGGTGCGCGACGGGAGTTGAACCGAAGACCTCAAGCGTGAAGACAGTGGTGCACTCTGGGTGTTGCACTGTACATGGTGAGCCATCTTCCCTTAGGACTGTTGAGGTTGTACATTGTAGAGACTGTTGATTGGATATGACCAAACTTTTACTGTGATTTGTAGTCTTTAATTGATTAATTGTAAATATTCTTGTGCTTTAATTTTCAAAGTTAACTAACGTTCTGTGGAACAGTACTAATTGTGTGCATAATTAATTGTGTTGTGAGAGTTATAGTTGATTACTGTACTTAATTTAACTCTTTTATTTCTAATTATAAGACCTCTATCCCGAAAGAACTCATGGGTATTGCACACATGAATAGTTTTGTGTGCTCCAAACTTGTAACTACATATACATATATATATATATGTATATATATATATATATGTGTGTGTGTGTATATATATAAACTAGGTTACATGATAAAAAAGAATACTTAACAAAGTTAAACGTTTCGAAAAAAACTATTTACGTGTATTCTTTTCATAATCCAAAATTAAGAAATGAACGTTAACATTCACTTAACATCGTATAAAAGAATATGTTAAAGATTTTATAGCCTACATATAAAAATTGTTTGAAAGAAAATATTTTCTGCAACGTCCTAAAGAAGTAAGTAGTTATGATAACGCGAACACACACACAAATGAATATATACAGCACCTAAATGTAACATATATGTTTTGAAGAGAATTAAAAAATATGCGAAGCACTTTTTAAAATCCAATATGACAACTCTAAATGATTTATTTTTACGATTGTATAGAACATAGTAGTTACTTCAAGGAAAGACCTCTAACGTCAATTTATCTTAAAAATTAACGATTTTGGAAAAAGGATTTCTAGCGAAAACATCTAAAATAAATTTTTACTGTCTGACGAGACAACGATTTACAATTATGAAACTTTTTTTTTTTTTTTTTTTTTTTTTTTTAGATTTGCATACACGTTCACAAACTCATCGATGACGATTTTTGGCACCTTTATCTTACAATTTTGTACATTAAAAGTTATGAGTTTAAAATTAAAGGAAGAAAAAAATTAAGTACGTAATACATGTTTTTGTAAGTAATGGTAAAATATTTAATTATTTAGATATGAAGAAATAAAATTTTTCTCATTTTGTAAAATAATTTTCGGTATTATTCATCTAACAAATCAATAAAACATTTTACTCGTAACAGAAAAATTATTTTTCAGATGTTACTGCTAATGTTTTCACCGGAAAATTATAAACGTTTATGTTTGATTAAAAAAATATTTACAAAGATTTGTTATACATTTAAATGAAGAGAAAAGAGGCAGTATTAATACCTTTCAATCTATAGTACAGACATGCGTAATTTAAAAATGAGAAGAAAGTTAACTTCTAAATAATTTTTAGAATCATGTTTAACAGCATATAATAACAATAATACTGCTTTAAATTTTTAACAATATGAAAATGCTACAGCAAATATTAATCGCATTTTTTAAGTTAATACCGTCTAAATAATGAAGATAGTAATGAAATTTAGAAAAGCAAACTCAGATATTTTTAATCAGCTAATTTAAATTAAGATAAAATTTATTTAGAACAAATATCCTTAGAATTATGAATTAGAAGCTGTAATCCACGGAATGCTTCGTAATTCAATTAATTACAATTTATAATTAAAAAAACTAAAACCTATATTGTCATGCAAATATTATGAGTTATATGATGTTTTTTTTTCTTTACAATATCAGCTTTTTAACAGTCAACAAATATTTTTGATGAATTGTCACATATAAACGTTATTTTAGAATTTCTCTAAGTCTTACAATAATTCAGAATAGTGGTGAAAAACTAAGGTATACCTAAATCTTATTGAGTAAATTCTTCCACACATGCATATTCCTATATGGAATATTGAGAAAATGTCCTCCTTTGAATAACAAATATATAAATGAGATACATATAATTGTAATGTTTAGCTACCAAATTTAAATTCAACGAGTTTTGTAGAGTTTTGAAGAATAGCATTTTTAAGGCATTCTTTAAGAATATTAATAATAAAATAAAAATAATCGTTAAATCAACTTCTATTTTCTCATGTATGCAGTCTTTTGATAGTTTATTAACATATTTTACACGTGTTAAATATATATTAGAAATTATTGAAAATTTTGACAACATTGTTACAAAGGCAACTTTGACCATAAAAGAACAATTCGATTGTGAAGAATACAAAATTAATTCTTAATAGGAAAAAAAAGTAAATAATTCCTAAAAATTAAGTAAGGTAGGTACTTTGAACTGAAGAAATATCCCGGCATTCCTCTGGGATAGTTCGGGATACCTTAAACCGAAATGAAAGGATCGGGTCTCGAGTCCAAGGTCTCTGGAACGCGAGTCCAGCGTTGTATCACTCCGATAGCTCCCTCAGTAAAAAATAAACTAAATCTTACGTTCATGAGCTATTGTAGTTTAAAATTAGACGCTACCCTCAGCTGCCATCCCCGCTACCGAAGTTACTCATGGCTCACGAGTGTGCATGCGAGCCAAACTTGGAGACTTCAATGCCTGGGTAGAAGTGAAGACGCTGTTAGAGGCTCGAATGTCGTATCCTTGGCAATCAGCCTAACCAGGTAATTGTATGGTACAAGGCATGTTGCGTAAAGGAGACGACGATCACGTACGAGTGGGAAAATACGCATGTCTGCTGCAGGCTTCTTCGCCTTATTCCTTGAAAGACAGCTGGCCGAAACGATAGGTTGGCTGTCCCGAGGGCAATTCTCTTCAATTGACCCATTGATTGAAGATCCTGCAGGAACCAATTGTTATAGACCAAAATTCCTGTGAACTGAAATATGATGACGAAAGGAAACTGTGATTTGAGCTATTCATTAGAATGGTGTAATTCACTGTCACAAGTAAGCCCTACTCGAATACCAGTAAAGTTACGATTCTCAGTAGAGGTTCTGGGGACAGAAAAACTCAAAGTATATATCACAAAATATAATCAGGGGAATATGTGGACGTAATACATTCTACTTTATGCATTTAACCCGCTGCGTAGCTTAATTAAATGTAAACTCTAAATTCCGTAACCGAATTGTGCAATACAGTAGATATTTTCATGAAAACAACAACGTTTTCATCTGCCAGACGCGATCCCTATACGAAGACACTTAGCTGTAAAATTTCTCAGAATGTCAAAAGTAAAAAACATTCTTGTATGGAAAAAAAGTACGGATTTTCATATAACGGTCTTCAGAACTGCCAGAAACTAAAATTCGTACGAGATCGACTACAGCAGAGTTTGTTTGCCCAGCTACATGTTAACATACAGTCGTCGGCAAACATTTCCGTGTTTTTCGTTAATTTTCTCTGCATTGTTAAGCATGTTTGAAGCTCTTATTATGATAAGCAAATTAGGTTTAACTTCAGATTTAAACATCTTTATTCGTATATGATGGATGTTGAAGGATAAAACTATTTGTGAAATGATGTACTATTGCAATTTTCTATCATCGCCAAATCCTTCGGTGTTTTCCTGGAGGCAGCTCACGTATCATTGACGCTGCGGCTGTGGTATATTATCCTTGCAGTAAAGTGTTCAACTTCAGCTGAAAATTTTGCAATGCAACACAAAAAATACGTTAAGTTTTTTTTTTTTTCATTGACGTCTCAAATCGATTACTGTACTCTCTGAATTGCTTTTGTCACGAAGTACTTATTGTCTCAGATGCGAGATGCGAGAGAAAAGGTCATATAAAGGAACTTATGATGATTCCACAACTTGTATCGGAAGGCAGCATCATTGTTCAGCGTGTTTCTAAAACACGGGGGCAAATTTAGATCAATTATTTCTCAAGTTTTATCTGAACCCAACACATTTTGTTACATGAAATTATATGATCTTTGAAAGAACTGTGCAATGGGAGTGCATGACTGGATTATGTCGATTGTCATTTATTTCGCAATAGAGTATGTCCAAGCAACAAAATCCAGTCATGAAATTGTGTACCATAAACCGGGGTTACTTTGTGACAGCAGGGATGACTTGGTGACACTCAATATGTTAATTTTGTTTTACTTTTGGTTAGAAGTAAGGAATTATATTTGTGTACATAAAATCATACATTTAATCAGTCTATATCAGTTTTGTTATTTCTTTAATAAATGGCAAAAAAAATTTGAGTGTTGCAAAGTCACTTCCAACTGTCACAAAGTAATCCCAGTTTACGGAATTGATTGTAATTATTTAAAAAAATAATACTGGGTAAATTTGCATTCCTGCTTTCTTGATAACGGTTTTACGTACTAACACAATTTTTTTAAATGCAGATATGTACAGTATTCGAATTTTCTCACGTAAACTATTTTTTATCCCCTTCTTCCCTCTTTACGGTTTATACTGTCTCAAGCTTTCTTTAAAATTTGATTCATATGTATAAATCATTTGTCTTCCTTTGCCTTAAGGAATATTTCCTTGTGTATTTCCTTATGTTTTATGCATCCGCACGGAGAAAAAGGATTGTTCCAGTCAACCATGTCTATGTTTGTATATGGCGAAACAAGTATGTATTTGATCCAACAAAATCTTTGTTGCTTAAACAATATATGAAGTATGTCAACTACTGGTTTTGTTGTTCTAACAAAATATACATTTAAATTGATTTAACCCTCTAGTTGAGAGCTAAATTTGAGCGGCAAGGAAATATTTGGTTGATTCTAATTTACACACGCTTGTTTAGCCGTATACAAACAAATGTACGGTTAAATGTATCAAACATTTTTTATCTGCGCGTTGTTTGGTCCAAGTGGTTAGTCGAGCGCCCAGAAATTTTGTCACGTAATAACAGGCAACTATATGTTTTCTCAAATAACCGAATGCTGATTGTCTATGCTTCTATTGCCTACAGATGTTCGAGGTACTTCAAATAGTTCATCACCTGAAAACAAATTAAGGAATCATTCTGCTTGTGTTTACCGAAATCGTGCTCGTTTGAGTCATGCTGTTGGTGCAAATAAGTGAAACCTGTGACCAAATAGTAAAATTCCCAGTTTGACAGGGACGATTTTGAATACAGAGTAAGTTATCAAACAGTTCGGTGTCCTTGTCGTTGAGTAGATTCTATTAGACAGCTTTCCTGTAGGTTAAACTGCGATAACCAAAACTAGTTTTCTTGCTAACAAGCATCTTTACCCAAAGATAAGCTTAACATTTTTGACCAATTACTGCTGAAGCACAGGTTTTACGGTCGGAGAGTTTTTTTTTTGCTCTCTTTACAGAAATATGCTACTGAATTTTCGGACACGACGCTGAAGTAACTTCCACTCTCGTTCTTCGACAATAACACACGTTTATTTAATACTAAAAACATGTTAATATTTTACAATTAATTACGTTACATAAGTGGACGGCCTGCATTATTTTAACATTGACCTTAAGAGACTGCATAGGATGGGAATTAAAATGTTTGAACGACACGTTAAAGGATGTCAAGATTTCTATAGGCAATTCCAGAACATAAGACGAAACATTTGGTTGTATTAGGTTGAACATATATTTTTTATTAAAGTGTTAATACGTAAAACTGTTATCAAGAAAGCAGGAATGCAAATTTACCCAGTATTAATTTTTAAATAAATACGATCAATACCGTAAACTGGGATTACTTTGTGACAGTTGGAAGTGACTTTGCAACACTCAATTTTTTTTACATTTATTAAAGAAATAACAAAACTGATATAGATTGATTAAATGTATGATTTTATGTACACAAAAAATATAATTCCTTATTTCTAACCAAAAGTAAAAAAAGAAGAAAGAAACATTTTTAAATTATTGTAATAAACATCGACGTAAGTTGTATAGGCCTACATGCTGTTCCTCAACTTACATTACACGCTTTAGGAGGTTTTTCTTTCAGAAAAATTAAACTACGGAAATGTTGATTAAGTTATGTTCGGAAATGACCTTTAAGATTAGAAATTACTCGCCAATGTTTGACTTAAACAACCAATTTATTCAAACAAAATGATATCGGGTTTTTAGATAAAATAATATGGTGTCGTTTATAAATACACTACGGTTTCTGAAAACATGCACTTAGTACACAAAATATGTGATTGTCATTCTTTAAATGGTAAAACTTGAACTGTGAAATTATGTAATAAATAATGATGAATTATTGACCACTGCATGAAACTTGAAACAAATAACTGCTGACAAACAAAACATTGTATCCTAGACAATTTATCTTTCTCAGAAAATTCCATGGTACAAAGTTCAAGATTATAATTTTCTTTATGACGTACGAATGCTTAATGTAGTCATTTAGCATTATTAATAGCTCGAGCTGTTTGTACACGGTGGTTTATCAGTATCAAAAGTGAAGGTAAGTCAGACGTGAGTTATGGGCGTGAGGAAATACTTTCTGGCTTGGGTAGGGGAGTCGTCGTGAGACCATAAGTCCAGTGTTGCCAATTTATCACTTTTGTTTCTCGTTAGGCACCGGGTTTTTAAAAGTGATGAATTCCTTGGAAAATTATGACGATTAATATAGAAATTAATAATACACCTAACGCTAATATAAACCGTAGCTGAAGGAAAGATTATTCTCTACGGGGTTCTAAAAGCCACGAGGTCTTCTCGTGCATGAATGAAACCACAAAAACAAATATTGCCAACTATAGGTAGCGTTCAAAAAAAAGTCGTATCCAGCATAACAAATGAGCATACCTTCCTCAATATCGATGTAAATTAACACAGAAAGTTACTGTTGGTTAAGTAGTTTTTGAATGATTACATAAAAAATATTTTTATTCATATCGTGCTATCTTCTGAAACTATAAAACTTTAACTGTAGTAATTACGTAATAAATAATGATGTATTATTGACGACTGCATGAAACTTGAAACGTATAACAGTTGATACATAAAACATTACATTCTAGACAATTTATTGTTTTCAGAAATAAAAACTTGTAATATTATACCCTATTTAAATATAAGCGAGGATAATAACTGTGAAAAAGTGACACCTGACAAGGTATTTTTATGACAACTAACATTTAGCCATGTCATACTATCTAACAAAACGGAAAGACTTTTGTCTTAGTATGCTATAAACGAGATGCAAATAATTAAATTGGTTTGCTGTTGAACTGTGAATAGGTGCCCTTAGTTCTGGGCGATTGACGGTGAAACAATACGAATTGCTTCTGTACCAGGTGCATTATGTTATTAAAATAATAAATAATAAAGAGTAGTTTATAGAATAGCATAACGTGTTAACTAGTTTGGAGTCATTTCACTGATACGGGGTCAGAGTGTAACAAAATGTTAATTACAGAGTCAGTGAAAATATAAAATTATTACTAACGTGAATGCAATTTTTTATGCAACATTTTGTTACTCTACGGCAAAAGTGTTCTAGTAAATTAATAGACAGGCTTTATAATTGTTACTATTATTTGTTGATGTAGATTTTATATCTTAGAACATTTATGCGTGGGTTACCAGCACAGAGAAAGAGAGAGAGAGAGAGAGAGAGAGAGATAAAGAATGTGAGACACACACACACACACACACACACACACACATATATATATATATATATATATATATATATATGGTGTAAACATGTGACCAAATTTTTCAAGGAACGTAGGCAGCAGTTCCATCATAAATATTAAGGACTGCAGAAGTCTTTAAATATGAAGTCCGAAATGGATATTTGGTGGGATATTATGAAAAGTAGTAGTGTTACAGGAACAAAATATCTCAGGTGAGGTAAAGGAAACCGAGATCTGTGAGACATTTTAATTATGGTGCGTCGTATGCACCTCCATAATGTGAAAAATAGCGGTTTGCATTCTGTTATACACAAAGTTTTGTAACTGTGACTGGAAAATGATGTTTAATGCCATAGTAACTAATTCTGTAAGTGTGTCGTAGCTAGAGAAAACAGCACTCGTGTTGCAACTCTCTATAACCCACCGTTCTGGCGTAAAACGCACTCAAATGTTACAGTTGCAGTTACAATAGCCTGATGGGTAGGCACCAAGTGAGCCAGCATATATATATGTATGTATATATATATATATATATATATATATATATATATATATATATATATATAGACACACACACACACGTTAGGGTGAAGGACGTGGACATTCAACTAATTTAACACTGCAAACAGACATATGCAGAAACTGAAGAAAGTACACACTTGACTTGACAATAGAAAAAATACGTCACTGTCAACTTCGATTTATCAGTCCGCTTAGAATTTAAATAAATAAAATTTGTACTTGTTTAATTAATTTTTAATAAACTAAAAATATCGAGACGAGAAAGAAAAATAGGCGCTTACAATATTTCAAATATTCTTTTTGGCAAACACATTATACAAAGTTTATAATTACTTTATTGAGTGAATAGTAAAGCGAAAATCTTGAGCAATAGGTAAACAGTTTTTAAAAAAGTATAATTAACTTCAACATTCATCGCGCAGCTTAAATATTTCCAATTGCATGTTTATAACAGTGGTTGGGCATTCACTTTAGCTCACAAGTTTTATTCGAACATAAAATAGTCATTTATATCTTTTCTGGTAAAATTTTAACTATAATATCTTCCAAAACGTTAATTATTTATTGTTTTTTGGTTTGTACAGCTTTAATATTTTTCTCGTTAGTAAGTATTAAAGTTTTAAGCTACAAATTACTAAGTTTAAACAATTTAAAGTAAATAAAAACGGTTTAAGCTGTTGCATAATTAAAATAACGTTTTTTTCACGTACAGAAATAATTAATTTTAAAAAATTTCAAACAATTTTATAAATCAGCGTTACTTGTTTTTGTTTGATGTGTCATTGTTTGTAAAATACAAAATTTTCCAGCATATTTTTGAGGATAACTACTCCATGAATTTTGGATTTATTATTTGCTATGGCTAAAATTATTTTCAATGACACAGTAATAAAATTACGTAAATCGGTTTAAACATAATTATCAAATGACATAAATTTTCTTTCAATTATATTTTTGTACCTATCTGCAAAAGCTAAAGTTGTGAAAAAAAAAAAAAAAATTGTCTGCGAGAAAAGGCGGCAAGTGAAGCGACATATCTGAACTTTAGCTGTTTATCGCAATGTATTTCTACTACGTAACAAGAGAGCCAAGGATATTTATGATGTTGTGAAATTTTACAGGTAATCAACATAAAATTTCTGTAGTTCATTTCTAACTTAAACGGCTGTAGCATCTGTTTTCTTAACGCAAGAACAGGCACTGACAGTATATTACGTTACTTGTGGTTAAAAAATGTTTACAGACTGTAAAATAAATTGCTTTCTCTTCGTTCCCAGAATCTGCGAAGTTGGTTACACTCGACGTAAATGTGCGTGGCAGTATAAAATGTCTTGTTATTTTTTCATCACATTTATGCAAACTATTCTAGCCGTAAAGCTACATACCTAGTCAACCTTCTGCAAAGTATATATTCTCATCCTATGTCTGCTTGTCCGTAAGATGTGTTATTAAGAAAGTTATAGTATTCGCTTTTGCAAATCTGTGCACAAGGAAACAGAACTAGTATATTGTTTTTGGAAACAGTTTGAGGTAGTTTTATTTTTCTGTAGTGATGTTGATTATGAGCTGTCTATACGGGTGTAAACTACTAAACTGTGGTAATAAATTTTATATAGATGCTGAATCAATCTTCTCTATTATGTTTTTCAGACAATTTTATAATTTTAACACACCCGTTTTTATGTTTATTAAAATATAATATGTTAGTTAAAACACAAACTCTTATTTATCTTAATTAAATTTTTGCAAATAATTTATTAATTCAACCGTAACCACAGAATGAATAAGTATCATTATGTATTCTGTGCCGTAACTGTATTTTTGGCCACATACAAACATATGAAATATACGGATGACTACCGCACCTTTATTTCTTTGTATTTATATTCAGTCCATAGAACACAGAACCCGACATCAGTCAGAACTGCAATCGTAGTTGATATTCGGCTAGAAACACTTGATGTTTGACAATGCGTGGTGCCAGACATACTTTTCCGTTGCACTATTTCATTAGATAGTCTTTTGGTTTCTGTCTTGAAATATAACAATGTAAAGCTAGAAGCTATAACTTGGATAGGACGAATGCTCGCTGCGCTTCGTAACTATTTCTGACAGGGTCTCAAGAAGGTTCCGTGGCTTCACTAAAACGTGTTCGAAGAGAGAAACAAGGGATAGTTACAGAGATCGAAAGCCTTCGAAGAAGACGGAGATTCCGCAGGGGTACTCTTATTATATATTTTCCCTACCAGTTATTTTATCGCTAGGCGAACAAATTTATAACTGTAATAAGGCAATGGCTCTTTGAGAGTTTTGTCTATTCATAATTTTAGAGCATTTAACATTACATTGGTATACAAGAAGTATTGCTTTGTTTACCAGTAACATTTATTATATTCAAATGACCTCATTTTTCGCTGATTTAACATACACAAATAGCTCGTTTGGTTTTAACAAATGGAAACTTAATCTGCAGAATTTTTCACATTGCTAAAAAATTTTTTGGTGTAATTCAATTTCCAAATATTTTTGTTCTAATGTTTTCAAATAAAGTCTAATTTTTTAGCTTCAGGTCTCGCTCTTTAGTTTTACAGTGGTTTCGAAAATATATATTTAAACGAAAATTAATACATATATCAAATTTTCATTCTTAAAGTTTTAAGACTTATATATCATCGATTGTTTCTGAATTATTCTGTTGTAATACACCAAACGGATTTTTAGATTTTTGCCCCTGAAATATAGTATACTTAGTGGTCAAAATAAGCCAAATTGAAGCAAAATAATTTTCTGCTAGCAAGCAGTATATTATTAAAAAAAAAAAAAAAAAAACGCTCTTGCAAAATTGTGTTTGGTATGACTTTAAATAGTCTCAAATTTTTTTCAAAGCATTTGGTTAAAATTATTGGACTTATTTGCAATTGTTTGAAATAAATGAAAGACCATGACCTTAACTTAAAGAAAAGCCCCATTTTAGGAATCCTATATCATGGAGTATATGTTAGTCATTGGTAAAAAAAACGATATTACAGTTCTCTTAATACCCAACGAAAATATTATCAGAGAAAATCTACGTTCCTCAATTATACATATAATGTATTCTTTATGGGTATGGGTAGTAATCGCATTCTTCCAAATTTACACAGCCATGGAAAAAAAAATTGATCTTAAAAATACAGGTTCCTTGCTGGTTGCCTGTCAGTAGGATTTAGCTCCCTATCCGACCAGGATGTAGGCTTTAAGTTCTTTCGAAAGAAATTCGTTGAAGTTATTGTATCTCCTCCAGCAGATCGGCACCTTGCTGGGACTGAAATCCAACCTGATTACCATACATATCCCATCGATCAGGGACAGATCGGGAGAACTTGCTGGCCACCACAGTAACTCAATAGTTGAGGTTTTAAAATGTTAGTTGCAATGGGAGTTTACAATTAGAATTTTTTGGTTTGTGGACATTCCTCATGTTTTGCTGATCAAACTTGTGTTGAATAACAAAGTACAAAAAGAGCAAAAAAAAAAAAGACATAAAACACACACAAAAAGAGTTTGATCAGCAAAACATGAGCAATGGCGTATGTCCACAAACCAATAAATTCTAACTCAATAGTACATACATTAAGTGACATGTGTGTGTGTTTGTGCACGCGCCTGTGTTGGAACGACATTGGCTTGCCTTTGTGAAATACTGTACTATAATACTGCATTTTTAAGATATCTGAAGAAAAATGGTGCGGGACGTTAGGTGTGAATATCACACCAATGTTTCGTCAAGACTACAGCAGATTGCCCTGTGCTCCCTACACAACTATGCCAGGCTTAATGCATAGGTCGGTCTATGGACGTGTCTTTTCGTCTCGGCGTTCCCACACAAGTACGAGGTATACATCCTTGGTAACTCTCAGTCGAGATTTAACATTTAACATTAAGAACAATGCTGTAGTTAACATCTAATATCAAGCAAAATATTATACAAGGTAGTGCTGTCCCAAAATCTTCCAAATCCCGTTAATTACCTGACATTCATGTTTCTGTACAAAAAAACTTGGAAAGAAATGTGTCTTTCTTTTGAAGTATTTTATCAATTTGACTCTAGATTGGCATTAATGACTTAAGAGCTGCAGTGGCGTAAGTACAAACATGCAAAATTTGTGTTATTATTTGGGAACAGACTAAACTTATTTGACTACTACAGCTCTGGACACAATATGTGATGCCATTCGGTACAGTCTCTCATGTGATATCGTTTACGTATTTGACTGCTTTTCATGCGATTTGAGGCAGTGAACAGTAGTAGCCTGCACTAAAATCTGCAACTTAACGCGAAATGGGTATGTCTGTGGGCATAAGTCGATAGTAGGGCTTTTATTTTTTAAACGATTCAATCATATTTTTAAGTGAGTGTTCTTATCGTAGATAAACGTGTTGGAAATAAGTTGGCAGTTTCGCAAAAAAAAAATTACATGCTTCGTACAACACCGTTCATAAATCAGGTAAACATTAACGTTAATAATAATAAATACTCTGTATCCCAAGATTCTAGCCCTACTGGTCAAGTGACACGAGAAATCTTCCAACGTGTAATAATATGTACTGTTAGCCTACAAACAGGCAAATAAGCAGGTATATAGCACCAGGAATGCAGGGGACTGATCGTGTAAAACATGCAACACAGAAGCTGTAAGCAGGCGCCGTTAAACAGTGTGTTTGGATGATATAGAAGACGTTTGTTTTGTGAGGTCAGCGAAATAATATACTGATAAATACATTATTCACTTGTCTAGTATGTTACAATATAGGGACAGGAAAACTTCATGAATTCAATTACCCGTATGTTAGAATCAAATATCCTGTGAATACTCAATTTGTCCACCAGCTGCTACTCAGAGGAACAGCAGACAATGAACAAATAAACGGAGCCTCAGTATGCATATAACGATGGATTCTAGCACGCGGGTTATTGAATTTGTGAAATTTTCGTGTCCCTAGTTATTTATTGATATTACTAGAGCCCGGTAATTTTCGCGAAAAGAATTTTGCAGCACTTTATTTCAGTGCCTTACGTGCGCGCCTGCATCTTTGCTATGTGGTATGTGGTCAGTGATTGGATGCCGTAACACCCCGCGTGTGGAGGTTAAACCCGCAAATCACAGACGTGATGTGTGACAGTTATTCGTGTACTGATTGGCACAGTCAAATGAATAACGACTCTGCACAAAAACACTCTGTCAATAGCCATGAAGTTGAACTGCAGGTGTGCACGTAAGACACTGAAACAAAGTGGGGCAAAAATCTTTTCGCGAAAACTACCGGGCCCTAGATATTACGTACTACAAACTCGTAACAGTTCCTCAGAGTGACGGCCGCCAACTTCGATGCAAGCACGGCAGCGACGCATCAAATATCTGCAGCACACGGTGGAATATTTCATGCTCGTTTATTTATCGCATTACATACAGCAATAATCCTAGCCACCAGGTAACATGCCTGTGTCTACGGGGTTCTCATACACAAGCTATTTGAGATTAGTGGTTTTATGGTAGTATTCCGGACTGTACTGATCTTGGACTGGATTCGACATGGAGCGAACCTAAAGTGAACGTGGACTCATATGTTTCTGGTAGAATTTTCGATCCTGATTGAAATTCAAACATGGACTGAATCCGTGTCTAGAGACATCTATTTGCGAAACATTGAACTACAGAACAAATGACTGTCAAAAAATCCAGGAGGCGAATATTTGTTGGATATTTGGTTTGAATTTATTCGTCGGAATAATTATTTTTATTTAATTTGCACGTCCCATTTGTTTTATAACTTTAAACTGTTTTATTTAAATAGCCCAGGACGATTCTAACCTCTAAAATAACCTAAGAAACGATTCAATATGGTGACCGCTTCGTCTTCGTTTTCAGGCCGTGTCCAGATTTAAAGAGTACTCTCTGTAGAGAGCACTCTTTCGCATTACCATGAGAGAGAGCTCTCTGGCACTCTTGCTCTCTCCAATTGGGACGATGCACTCTCGAGTTTGTAAACAAGCGACGCGAAGGTAACACGTGCGTAAATTTTATTAATTCAAGTTATACTACATGAAATATATTTGTAGGCAATTAAAATAATAATTTTAAACTTACCAGCGTCGTATTTCAAACAGCGAATAACTGTTTATAGGCGATGCCGTAATTTTGTGTTTTGTGTATTTAACGTATATTATGGCAGAAAATGTTTACACAACTTCTCGCCTTAATAAACGGTTAATTGTAAATAATTATTTATGTATAAATATTGAAATTTTAGCAATATGTGACACACATTCATACAATAACCTAAAACCATAGCTGTAATCAAGATGGCGTGCGCCAGAGAGAACGAGAGTGTGCAGCGAGTGAACAGTTTCGTTCTCTCGCTCTTTCGCACTCTCGCTAACGAATTGAGACGACCAGAGAGCACTCTCTCTGACGCGTTCGCGAGAGAGAGAGAGAGAGAGAGAGAGAAAGAGTGCGAGAGAGCACACTGTGAGTGAATTGAGACACGGCCTCTGTCCGGTAAGTGTTTAAAAATAACGTTTCAATCTGGATTCTACATTACAGTCCACCTCGCCAACTGGACAGGTTTACTCACGCCACTCTTACTTCAGTCCGGTAGGAAGGTGTTTAAGGGCTTGTTCCCGAGTTTTTTTTTTCAGACTGGTGACAATAACTCAAGTATTTTTTAACTAAAAGCTTTGAAAAAAAAATTGAGTCAATGTGCAGTCACACAATGCACAATACTGTGGATGCGTTTTTTTTTAAATAATGTGCCATTCGTCACCAAAAAAATATTTTGCTTCTTTTTTGCTTATTTTCACAACAAAAAACGTGATAATTTGGGTGATGAAATCTAAAAAAACGTTCAGTAGATTTCTACAAAACAATTCAGCTACAATTTATAACATATAAGTGTCAAAACTGTGGAGCAAAATTTTGATATGAGTATTAGGTAGCACCAAATAAAATATTTTCGAAATCACTACAAAACTCGGTAACAAGGCCTTAAAGAAAAATTAGAATCAAGATTCTTCTGTCTACTCCTAGTTTATTCCGGATTGAGTTGTTATTCTAAACGTAGTAAGTGAATATAGTTCGGGTGACCTCGCAGGCCACGTGGTTGGGCTGCCTTGTCCAATTCAGCAGCGTTCATGAAATCCATAACCCATAAGATTCCTGATAACCCCGTTTTCATACGCACGTCCTGTAGCACAGTAGGGATGACATAGCTATCTTCTTGCGACAGGCGTACCAAAAATTGCCTACGTCCACATATCCTTTCACTAGTGTTATAGACATGTTCCAAGTTCATAAATGCTCAGTGTTGGGACTGAGCAAGTTGGCGCAACAGTAACACGCTGGACCCACATTCGGAAGGACCCGGATTCGATCCTCGGTTCCGGGTAGCCTGATTGCTGCTTTTCCGTGATTTCCCGAAATTGCTCCAGGCGAATGCTGGGATGGTTTCTTAACAAATGCTCCTAACTCCAGCCATTGTACCAAGCTCTATGTCACCGTCTCTAATGGCCTCGCTGTCGAAGAAAGTTAAAATCAACTGACCTTACTTAACCTCAGCCTAGTTAAATATTTACATGATTTGACTGAATCATCGTGTGTTATTCCTGAGCTTGGCTACGAAGTTCCACGCGAGGTAAACCTACAGAAATAAGGCCCCCATTAAAGACTAGACACTCGATCACGACGTTTGTAGGCAGCTCGGCACGTCAGTGAGCCGTGTAGCTAGGTCCCCTGCTGTGGCGAGCTTATCGCACGTGAAGTTTCCTGCTGCGATGCCAGATGACCTTCTGCGACGACGGCGGCGGTCTGACGGAGAAAGCTGACGGGAACCCCTGCACGAGACACGCTCCACCTCCTACTGTGCGCGCTGAAAACATTCGCTGTGGCACGCCGTCACACGTGCTAAGCTCATGTTTCTCAGATTCTATGGCATTCCATATCATTGTTCATTTTTGTTACTATTATTCAACGAAATATTACGACGAAAAATATTCATTCGATCTTTATATATATATATCCCAACAGGCAGTACAATCTTGATATCAGAACTATGAATATATACTTATACATATACATACACACACACGCAAGGTGATCAGATAAAATTATGCTATAACCTAGGAACAGGTAGTAAACATGTAAACAAGACAAAAATGTATAATGAACATGGGTCCTCTCAAACGTATCCCTAAGCATATGTGAACAGTTAACGAAAATGTGTACTAGGTACTCAAATCAAAGATACGAGTATTTCATAAATTGGTAAAAGGCAATAGATCTTATCTTACACTTCAAAAGATGATAAAAATGGTCTAATAAGCACTGGTCTGAAACGCAGCTCTTAGGAGACAGGTACAATTCTATTGTAGTTCAAAGCAAATGCTGTATATTGCATACAAGTAGTTCAAAACAAATGCTGTATATTGCATAAAATGCATGCTTCTGTCCTGTGTTTCGTGGAATCTCGGAAGCTTTGAAACATATTTAATATGTTTTGGACCTTCTGACAAGCATTGACGATACGCTCCTGTAGAATCTCGCTGACGGGAGTAACATACACCAAAGTCTGAAAATGGCCCTATAACCTAAAATCAAACTGGTTGAGGCCAAGGGAACTAGAAGGCCACAGTACTGGACTACCCTATCCAGTTCATCTCCTAGAAAACGTCTCTACTAAATGTTGACGGACGCTCGGATAGTACGTGGTGTCCCATCACGCATGGCCCACTGTAATTGTAGTACTTCCTGATATGCCACATTCTCCACAAAACAGGTAGTACGATGGCCATAATTATTTTGGCTGGTTCCAGTCAATTGGCTTGGTAAAATTTTTTTAATCTAAATAATACGTCATATCATTCATCTACTCATAGCTAACTGTGAAGTGATGTTAATGCCTTGATTCGTCAGCTGCTCGAGGAATGTGATACGCCAAATTACAAGAAATACTCTTCATGATAGCGTTCTTTCAACTATACGTATATGTCACTGATCCAACTGGTAATTTTGACGTTTTCCGTTTCATATGGTTTGCATTTGAAGAGCAATATTTAGGACACAGTTTAATTATGATTTAATATATTGCGTAAAGTGTACTGTATCATGCAAGAGTAAGGCGCATTTGTATCTGCACTTACTTGAGCATGTAACATAATTTTGAAAAAGTGTGCGCTAAGAGTTTAGAGAAATGTAATGGACATACCTCATTGTAGCGATTAGTCGTCTCAGAAAAAAAAAAAAACTAAAAGAAGCAGGAAAAACACTGCAGGAAAAAAATCCATCTGAATAGACTTTAGTAAACACATACATAATAAACTAAATCTAAAAAAACTAATGCGGAACTGTGTTAAATCACAGAAAATACTTCCAGTCCGCCTGAATACTGCAGCAGATGTCAGTTCCCGAAACGCCGCGATTAGGTCGTCTGAGAAAATTTCCTGTGTTATTCTGTGTTTTCATCATTGTTTCGTCTAGTCTTGTGTTTGTGATGGACATGTTGGTTTATTCTGTTTTGTATGTAACGCTGTTTTCGTATTAGTTATTTCTTGGATTCTTATTTTTGGGGTCATGAGTTTCCTCAATTTATTTATGTATTTTTTCGTTTTGTTATTTGTTTTTAACTTTTAATGTTTCTTTTATTGGAGTTTTAAGCGATTTAAGGCAACATTGAGATTAGTTTGGTTTTATTATTTATGTATGTGTTGACTGTAGCCATTTTGGCTTGTTTTTGCTTTTCTTGATTCACTCTTGGTTTTCTGAGATGACGTAGCACTGCAATGGAGTACGTCCATAAATATTTCACTAAACCACATACCTTCATTGCAAGAACTTTTCCGACATTATTGTGCTCTAAAAGTACCACTTGCGGATACTATTTACTGCATATTTTTCTTGTTTTGATATGAACTGCATCTTGCCAAAGAAAGGTCAACTATTTGATTCTGTACTTACTCGAGTACTAAGTATACATTTGTAAAAGTGAAATTAGAAGTAACAACGACATATATTTCAACGTTCAACTGCTTCATTGTTTACTGGTTTACATATTATGTAATGTCCATGTTCAAACATTATAAGTATTTACTTCATAATATTATGTCACAAGTGTTAATGATTGTAAGTGTAACGACGAATCTTCATCTTCCTGCTCATTAATGTGCCGTTAAGGAAGTTATATTGCTAGAAGTTTATGATTTTAAAACTAGTTCAGACAACTGTTTTGAAGAGAAAATCTGACCATTCTGATAACTTTAGGTGTGCGAACACATGAAAAAGTAATTCATAATTTCCTGCTAGGCTGTAAATTAATGTATGCAGACGAAGCTCTTACAAGGATTGAAAGAAGAAGAATGTGGATACAATTAAACTTGTCAGCGTAAGAGACAGTTAGTGGTGAGAGTGATGAGGATCTTCGTGTTCTAGGAAGAAGTTAGAAATCTTCGATAATATAATCCCATTGATTGGAACTGACAGCAACCTGTTAGAGAGAAGAAAATTTATACGTGGAAACTTATAAAGAAGCTTATTAATTGGCGATAAACCAATGAGTGGCGAAGGATACCTTTATAAAAGAAATCTTTAAACTAAAATGTTTAAGAAGCGGCAGTAAAACAAATACTGCTTATTCCTCAGCTACACGTGTTTTGTAGATTTATGTAATAACATTGATCTCAAAATAAAAGCTAACTGCAGTACAATGAAACACCTGCAATGGGTACCACGCTATGCTACTTGCAGAAAATTGCTAAGATATGTGTAAATGAGAAATAGAATGTTTCAAAACATTTGCAACTGTCAGTTAAATCGTTTGATAATTAATGAAATTGATCTACATATAAACGGGTCGAATTGTTTATGTATAATTTTAAGTGGTAAACTATTTTTAAATTTCCCTTAAATGGTTTATTAAATAATCGTATTATGCAATATTACATATATTATTCAGTATAAGTAATATTATAGAAACAAACCATTTTGTTTATTTTCAGACAATCAACATAGAAATAAAATAACAACTTTTGTGTCAGTAAATTGTAAAAGTAAAAATTATAAAAATTACCTAACCCTTATATTTCGCTTTTGAAAATTAACCTTGTTGTAAAAACATGTATCGCAAATATACAACTGTAAACTGATAGTGAAGACTATTATCGCGAAATTCTGTCAAAAAAGTACTTGTGACTGAATATAAGCAGTGTAATATATTTATAATTTGTGCTAGCAAATAACTCGACTCTTTAATGCAAACTGAGAGGTAATTTATTTTCTGCGCTCTATCGGGGAGAGCTAACAATAAAGAAGCTTCAAGACTACAATTCTACTTTATTTACCATGAAATAAAAAAATGGAATTTGTTAAGAGTGAATAATCAAACAATGGTAGTGGGCAAAGGAACACCCAATTAATAGTAAATTACATTTCTTTTTAATCAGATTTCTTATGCACACATACTTCAGTACCAGTAATAAATAGAGCATGTTAAATCCCTGGAGGATTGAAGGAACAGAGGAAACGGGAACACCCCTAGGAAACCCGCCGAACAACAGCAACGTCCGCTACGTTTCTCACATGCGAAAAATCGGGAGTCGACCCGGCCGGGAAACGAGCCCGGTTCACCTTGGTGAGAGGCGAATGCTGTAGCCACTGTGCCAGCAAATAAAATAAAATTGCATATTTTCCTGATGTTTCACTAAAATTTACGTAGTCGACGTCTCACTTAGCATATACGAAAAACATATTTAAGTTTGGGAGAATAAGAAGCCAACTATAACGTTATGTAATAAGCAACGTCTGTTTTTACACACAAGCGTATACTTTATAATACAAACAGGTTGTTTCGTAATTTGTGTTTCAGACTCTTGGAGGTGATTATTTTTGAAAGAATTTTACGGAGCATTCCGATTGACTGTGAATGGAAACTTCGATTAAATGTAGGAAGCAATCACAAAAGTTGGGCTTATAAAATGGTTTCTTTAATATAATGGAAACAAATCAACTTTGAGATGCAGTATTCAAATACTGTAACTCGAAATATATTTGTTTATCGTGTCTTAAATATAAAGAGTATTTAAATCCCTGAGTTCAGGAATATTTTCTATTGTTAGATGTCTTTTGTGAACCTAAGTCGACAGGCAATTTCGTAGTATTATTCTGTGAGGTTTGCAAATGAAGTTAAGAAACACACACAATCTCTCTCTACACACACACACACACACACACACACACACACACATATATATATATAGTATATCTGTTCCTTGAAGGCATAAAATACTATGTCACAAAAATAATATTTTTCAGAAGAGTAGTTTAAAGTGTGAGAATCACTAGTCAATTCAGCTATGAAGTGCTTGAAAATGTGTTTTTTACACAACAAGTACCTTCTGTGGCATGCCACTACAAATAATTTAAAACTGTACATTTGTTTACGGTAAAAAGTGCATTTTGACAAAAAGTGGACATAGTGTGTTATTTCTCCGAGGTACATGTATAGATCTATGCTTACCTGTACTTGTATATATATGTATATATACATATATATATATACACACACGTAAGCATGCACATTCTTATATGTTCACAATAAATTTTATCGTTAAGTGGAAACACTAGCGAAATTTCACACACGTACATAAACATATATACACCTCTGATTATATATATATATATATATATATATATATATATAATCAGAGGTTCATACGACAATGACACGTGTAACACATTAGTTTCTACTTTTATAGTTTTCCCTGTTAAGATTTTATGGCAATAAGGAAACATGTAACGTTGAAGAGTATTTAAATACACAACTATTACCTGCAAACCGATTACGACGGTGCTTTTAGAAAACCTGTCGCTGAGTCACAAACATTATAGTCCCACATGATGTTCTTTATATCCAACTTCACGAATGCCTAGTGAGTTGTACTTATAACTGCTTGTGAAAATATATGTTTTTTCTTTGCTGGGGTTATAAAGAATCCACTTCTTACGACAGTCAAGTATTCGTGAACTCAAATAATTATGAAGGTTTTGTAACTAAATTTTCAACATACCACACCTACTTCGGAATCTGTGTCAAATCGAAACAAAACATTTGAAAGTTTATTTGTAATATTGGTTAAAGTTGAGAGATAGCCTACTTGTTTCGGCATCCAAGCTGCTTGGGAGGAAACATGATACAAGGTCACTTCGGTACCGAAGTGCGTGCCTAAATGTGAGCAACCGTCCATATTTATCTCTTCATTAAAGTGTATTATCAGAAACCATATCATAGTAATATATATATATATATATATATATATATATATATATATATATATATATATATATGTGTGTGTGTGTGTGTGTGTGTGTATGTATATTCATTTTTTTTAACAGCTACTTTTTTCAGTTTTTGTTGGGGCTTGTATTTATTACATTGTTTCGGACTGGACTGTAAATTGTCACAAATACCTTATTGTGCTGCAAGTTGCATTTTTATAAGATTATATTTAATAACAACTTTAGAAGAAAAAAGTCAATAATGATGTTTAAAAGGACTAATGAACGAAAGATGAAAGAATTTTACGTATATTTAAGAATAAAGTTATTTGTAATGTTTTTGCGTTAATAATAATATTATTAACAGATAAATAGGGTTAAAGACTCCGGTGGAAAATATTATTTTCTCCTTAAAATTTATATTGCGGTCTGTAAATTACATTTGGGGTGGAATTCTTTGGGATGTTTTCTGATTTCTGGCTCTTTACTTTTTCAATTTATTAAAAGCTATTCAAGATAGGTATAAGGAGAGGGGACTTTTTCTAAACACGATTAATATGTACAATGTAAAATAACAATATAAGTATTAAAAAAATAAATTACGGAGAAAACTGAAATTTATTGACTCGTAGGATATTAAATTAATGTTTAGAAAGCCAGATGACGTTTCGTTTATGTTATGTGTACGCTATTGTTACAATAATGGTTCGCAAATAAGAAACGGAAGCAATAAATAGGAACAAAACTTGAAGAAGCAGTAGTAAGAAGTAGTAAGATCTGAAAAATATATGAACAGCATAATTGGCGTGACAAATTAGGTCAATACGACTATTTTTTATTAGTGACCGAAGAAAAACAGTAACCACTACCTAATCAAGGCTAATAGAAACGTCACTGACTAAGAAGGCCGGCTTACCAGACTCGGGTGGTCATTGAAAGGTTGAACTGACAGCATTTGTGTTCGTTAGCTGCTTTCTCGTGATTTATTGGTTGCTGCTTTTTGTGTGGGGGAGGGGGGATTTTCACTTCTGAGTGGTAGTCTCTGTACTCGTACGTGCTTCTAACAAATCTCATTATAAGAGAAGGCAGAATACATTAAATGCAGACATTTTTTCTCGCTTTCTAGACATTGTTGGAATCAGTGCACATATAGTTTTCACAGAAAATAACCCACAGAAAACAGTTATTCGCAGGAAATATTTGCGTGAGGTAGGGAAGAGGTTAATGAACCGGCTCTGCGGAAAAACGGTCAGTACATACCGAAGATTGCTTGAAATTTAGGCAGCAAAACTACAAGTACCCAACTGCCTAAGTACCTGTGTAGTCTCAAGAGAGAAGAACATATTTTCCCCTTATATGTGTAGTGTGTTTAAAAATAAATAAATAAATAAAACAAGTACACGAAAACGGAAAAGTACTGTGACAAGCGTTGTTCAGTGTGCCGGAAACACATTGAGAATGTTTTCTTATGGTGTGGTTAATTCTACTACAGGTTAGGAAACTTAATTCTTAATGTTGTTAGTTTGGCAAGGGAAACATTATGCCGTTAGTTGCGCAGGTGTTGGTAAGGGTGCTACGCATTTTACCGAAGTCTGTACCGAGGATTCACGAATCTATGGTCATTAAGAATTAACCTTAGCCTTAGGTCACGCGACTGGAAGGGGAGGAAGCCATGGAGGTATTAGTCTATGGAGTGGCATCTGCCGTACATTTCAATGGTAATCGTGTGAAGCCGATCATTTTCAAACTGCGCATGCGCAGGACGTTATTTTTCATGAGTCGCCATATTTTGGGTGGCAAAACAATAGCAGAAAACAATGTGATTATGTAAATTTTTACAAAAATCCGCGCAAATTCTCTATTTGAATCGTACACAACAGTTTACAATTGCTTTAGAAATATAAATAAAACCGAATTAGCTCTCGCTGTGTGTATGTACTTTATAAACTTGATGAATTTAAATAAAAGTTTCTGATCTGTACAAAGATAATCCTCCGCAACGATCGAATCTGTTTGTAAGGCCAAGAGCTGCACAAACTTTCACCATAATGTGTGGTTAACAAAAAACTAAAACATTTTCATTCAGTTCAATGCTATGTTTACATGTTTTTGCCACCACTAGCTCTATCCTTGTCTTTAAACGTCGTCTGTTGGCCGGCTTCACATTTGCTCAAAGGCTTCCACTCCATAGACTAATACCTCCATGGAGGAAGCACGCTTCCCCTATGTTTTCCTCTTCGGCCTTGGTAAGGTTAATTCGTGAATCCTCGGTACCGGCCTCGGCAAAGTTCGTAGCCCCCTACCGACAGCAGCGCAACTAGCGGCAGAATTTTTCCCTTGCCAAACTCACGCATATTAAATTCGTTTATCTTCCTAACCGTTAGTAGAATTAACGTTACTTCTATACATAAATAATTTGGACCAGAACGACAATGCTTCTTAGTTCTTGTTCTCTAATTACATGCGACAAGTTTTAACTTGCCCTAGTGACCGAGTGAGGTGGCGCAACGGTAACATGTCAGACTACCATTTTCCTTATTTTTTTTCTGGACGTCATATAAATTATTCAAGTAATTTTAATTGCTTTTATGACTGGACCTGACAGCCTCAGTTCAGATTGACGACTTATTTAATTAAAAATAACTACAACTAAGTCGCTTTAATTTGTTATTTATTAAAACTAACATTACGTTTCGTCAACAGCGAGTATCATTACTTAACCTGGATTGTAACAGGAATAAGATGACGCAAGTGTGTGTGTGTGTGTGTGTGTACGGCAAAGAGAGAGAGAGAGAGAGAAAAGAGAAAATTTACAAAAATGTCTAATTTTTTTTTAAGTTGTAGTCCATTGCGACAGTTTAAGAAAAACGCTACTTTTGTGAATGTTATCAAATAGGTATCCTTGACTGAAGTGGCTGAGTACCTTTATTTTCACTATAAATTATTTAATTCTTTCATTTAATAGACTAATATATCTTTAATTTTATGGACACAAGAAAAATAATTGTATATAGGCAAAGAGTGGATTAAGAAACACTATTGTAGTGATAGAAGCGGGACTCTATTACTGAATGTCTATGTACATTTTAGCGTGTGTGTGCATATAAAATGTATTTAGATATGTGAAAAATTCCTTCGAATCTGAAAATTCCCATGGCAGTTAAAAATAAGAGCTTCCACCCCCCCCCCCCTAGATGTGTAAAATTCGCGT
>PNEQ01017990.1:0-21970 GCA_003012365.1 Medauroidea extradentata | reverse complement strand
TTAAATTTCATTTGGGTTGTTTAAATATGATTTCTTTTTTTCACACAAACCTGACCATACTTAGCTATATGTGCTTCAATATGATAACTGAATTTGTTAAAGAGATATTCTAAAATAACAAAAAATTGTTTCACTTTGCCCCACTCTCCCCTACACTACAGGAAAGTAGGCTGATTAGTTCTGTATAGATCTACTTGTTAAATATTTAGTTAATATACGAAATAAATACAGTATCTCAAAGACTACAATTGGTTACATAAACCAATGTCTCTGATTCACGGGATATTGTTCATATTCATGTACGTACCGAGAAATGGTACGATAACAACAATGATAAAGCTTTCCTTATCGCATCTGTTACTACATAATATTTGTTCTGCGGTTTACTATCGCTCCACTCTGCTCGGTCGCCGTAAGCATGAACACTTCTACTCGGTTATGCCGAATTTTCTAAGGCATATAATCGGAAACCACCGCAAGCTAATGCAGTGCATTGTGCCTAGAGGCGATGATCTATCCAATACGTCTGCTAGTGTTGCCCTTACGCCCGGCAGTTCTAGACGGACGATGTTTTCAACAAGTAGAGACAGAAAAAATTCCCGGGTTAACCGACCCGTAGGAAAGCCTCCAAGAATATCTGAACACACAAGAAGACATTACCTGCTCATTGGCTGTTCGTTGACAGGTTTTACTACGGTCGAAGCCCTCGCTGACCCTCCCTTCTCCCGCACTGTAACTGCTAGTCTCGCGAACAGACTTGTGCTCCGCACTTTACCTTATTTTCCGCTAACTTCACCTGTTTTTGGCTTTTTGGTCAGTTGCGTCCCAGTAACATAGGTTTTTCAATTATAAAACCAGTCATCCTCCCGTCTATTGAGTGAAATCTAACGTCTTAGCAGTTTTACCCGATAACACCAATAAGAGGTTCATCCGACTGTCATATGTGTGGAGCAAAGTGTGCGTATTCCCGTCCTCCCCTTCTTATCCACACACCAGAAGAGGTGACCTTTGGTCTCTTGATCTTTAGAATTTGTTGACACAGTTATACCAACATGATTGAGCAGGGATTCAGTCGCGTCTTAAATATTAGCTCAGCGACTGCCAGAAGGTGTCAAATAAGTCATCGGCCAGTTGCGAAAGCGACGCGAACTTACATTGTTTGAAATCTCGCGTGCGTCCAAAAGAAGACGAGGAATTCCCATGGTCCCTAGCAAGAAGTAATCGCCACTTCATCCACTGCAGACTTTAACCAATATCAACTCACTCCACGAGTACTGCTCCCCCTGCTTTGTCACAGCATCTTTTTTACATTTGGAATTCAAGTGAAATCATTCCCGTAAACAGTATAGTTTGAGTGGTATCTGTTCAGAGCAAGTTAATACTATCAGCTAGACTGTACATCCGAACTAGAGTTATCTTGCCACACAATTACCATCGACAAACGTCCACAGACCGCATCAATGCAACCACAGGACTGAAGTTCGACCTCAAAGTTTATTCGCAGTGGTGGGGTTGAATTACGGTTGGAATTTAATTAAAGTTGGACGAACGGAATCAAATCGCAGTTGCCGAAACTTCGCAAGTAGCTCACTGTTGTTTCCGGTTCTTTTTACTTCACTTTCGTTTGTGTTTGTTTCTCGATTGCCACTGAGTTGTATCCGGTGGGTTGGTTTTTCGTTTTGTTATTTTGACCAGGTCAATGCCAGAATATGTTAATATTTATTGGCACGGTTTTTCCGTATGTGAGTAATATTCTGATCCGAGAACCAGCGTAATCGCAGTTGAGAGTACAACCATTTCTTGTAGATATTCGTCTCATTATATATGGATTTAATTATAATTTGGTTAACTTTTAACGGCTAGATTTCTTCTTTAAAGCTATTTCACATCCGATGATCACTACCGTACTTTATTAAGTACAGTAGTTAGTTTGGATCATTTTACTATTTTATCAGTTATTTTCGTTGTTTGTTACCAGGCAGCCGAGGTCAGATAAAATTCCGAAGTTAATACAAAGAACTTTGGACACCAGAAGGTAAACTTCTTGAGAAGAGAATTATTCCTGCTTAATTGCAGGGAACTGCACTATAAGAAGTGGGCATGTGGCTTGCATAAATAATTGTCCGCTATTAAAATATATCCTCAGAAAAACTAGTCCCATAGAGGTATGATTATTGTATTAGATACTATCTTGGAGGGGGCCACGGTGGCCGAATGGTCAGACTTTTCGCCTCCCACCAAGACGATCTGGGTTTGATTCCCAGCGGGGTCGGTCCCCCGGATATTCGCATGTAGGAATCGTGCCGGACGATGCCGCTGGTGTATGGGTTTTCTCGGGAACCTCCCGTTTCCCCCACCCTTTCATTCCCGTGCTGCTCCATACTCACCTCATTTAACCATCTCCCCAACGCTCAAAACCTCGATGTAAAGCGCTGACTAAACTCTCTCACTCTATCGTGGACTGACTATTCAAGACATCTTACCTTTCCATTCCTTTTAGCTGAAATCTATAGGGTGTCCCAAAAGTCCCGCATCATAGGCAATGCCTCCGAATGCAGTGCTATGACGCAAATTGTGGTACAAAACATTCTGCGAACCATGAAAGATCGCCTGCAGCTGTGTTTTGAGCTTTCAGGCACTCGTGTCGAGCACATTTTATGATTTGTTTCATACTACCGTAACAAGTTGTTGTTCTTCCTATGGTGCGGGACTTTTGGGACACCTTTACAAATGTACACGACATATTTGTCAACAGCACGGCTACTGCCGTCTGTATGACGTTGTTCCTCTTCATGAGCTTGTCTAGTTACAACTTGACGATAGTCCCGTTTCTGTGAACTGCATCAGCGTTCGTTCGGGCGGATTGATTGGAAATAAACTTGCTAAGCGTGCAGTGGTGGAGGTGATTTTCAGTTGACCGCGGTGATAGGACGACACCACATTATTCGCTCATCTCCTCGCTTCAAACTCATCGGTAGTCGGCCGTCGCAGAACAACCTGCCGTTACAGAAGCGGAACTGCTCTGGCTGCACTGTGCTAAGTCTAACGGCGAACTTTGCCTTTAAGGCGCGGTCTACCGCAATTTTCATCACCATTTTTTTATTTGTACCAGATATTATTTTTTCTTATGTTAGACGCAAAATGTGACAAAGTACGGCTCTTAATTAAATTTTTTTATCTCGCATAGTTTTCGCGTGATGGCTTGTTAAAGTCATATTTTTGCATGTTTCCGTTTTAACGACTACAATAAAACCAACTGATACACCAAACTCCTAAAAAAATCACAGTGAATAAAGACATTGCAGGCTGCAATGAAATGCTCATAAAATTAAAGAATAAAAATTATTTGAATATTAAAAAATTGCTGAAACAAAAAATTAAAATGTAAAAAAATCAATAATTTTTAATACAAATTATTGTTAATCTTTATTTTTATGAGCATGACGTTGTAGCCTGCAATGTCTTTATCCATAGTGACTTTTTGAGGTTGGTATATCAGTTGGTTTTAGTGTAGTCGTTAAATGGAAACATGCAAAATATGACTTTAACAAGCCATTACGCGAAAACTATGCGAGATAAAAAAATAAGAGCCAAATTTAGTAACATTTTGTGTCTAAAATAAGAAAAAAAAAATATCTGGTACAAATACAAAATAAAATAATTATGATGCAAATTGCGGTAGACAGCGCCCTTAAATTAAAGAAGCCGTCTACCATGTGCTTAAAATGCGTTGCAGTGTTTTCGTACAGTTTTTTTTTTTTTTTTTTTTTTTTTTTTTTTTTTTTTTTTTTTTTTTTTTTTTTTTTTTTTTTTTTTTTTTTTTTTTTTTTTTTTTTTTTTTTTTTTTACGCACCCATTGTGTGAAAGTAAGGAAAGGAAACATACTTCGGACAATGTCGGAAGGTCATTGTTAAAACACCATGCCCATTACAAAACGGTTTCTAAGCCCTCCAACATGGCTAATAACGGCCTTCCCAGACTACCGTTCTTCAAAATGTACTAACCGGATGTACGTGAAGTTCAGATTGAAACGTGCACTGAACTCATCTACAAGTTTTCCACCAATGAAATTACATGTGGTCACCGCTTGGCGTCGTATAGTAAAAACGGTTCGGCGGGAACCTTGCACGCAATTTCATCGCTTGGCTCGTTGAGGCGAAGCGGTATTTGATGCGCGCTTCAAGGTAGACCTTACTGCTCCGTCGCTTTTGAGTCTCTCAAGCGAGGGTAGGCGGGGCCTTTAACTAAAAATTTATTTGTTTTACTAAAATTTTACGTTTCTACGAGATGTGACTGTTTCGTACATCAGCGAAAATTTTTGGTTTAAAAGATTAGTATAATGGAATATCAAAGTTCAAATTCGCATAAAACGGTTCTATGCTGGAAAAGAAAAATAACTTATTTGACGGAATGAAATAATTCACCCTGAAATACGGTGTTACGGACTGCACCATGACAAGTATTAAACCGCATTGATGTTTCTACTTCAAAATAAAATGTATATTAACTTACGCGATGCTGTTTTAGTACGATAACGGTTTTCTGTTTTGAGATTAGAAAAATTTTCATACAGGAAATAAATTGTAAACACATAAATAATATAATGTGTTTAAGATTTTTTTGTTTGAGAATGGAAAATATTTATTCACAATCTTCAAGTGCATTAAATAACATTCTAACAGAACCAAAAGAAATATGAGGACAGCCGGCATAAGAAAGGAAGTCATGGCATCAGTTATGTAGTTTCCAACACGGGTACTGAGTGACACCGAATATAAGGAAACATGTTAAGTCCCTATTATTTAATATGTTTGTGCTCTAGGGTAGTTGGAACCGCGTTGGTATTCAGACCATTTGCTTCCCACCAAGACGGCTCGGGTTCGATTCCCTGCGGGGTTGGTTCCCGAATTTTCGCATGTGGGAATCGTGCCAGACGTTTCAGTTGGTCGACTAGTCTTCTCAGGGATCTCCCGTTTCCCCCGTCCCTTCGTTCCGGCACCGCTCTACACCTCATCTCACCCCTAATGAGCGCTAAAGCCCTCGATGCTAAGTGCTGACCAAAATAACTTTCTCTGCTCTTGCGTGACATCATACAAATTTTTTTTTAATATTAATATGAAAATGAGGTTAACAATTATTGTACTTAAAAATAACTGCTTGAATCCAAAACATTTTTTTTTTCTGGAAAGAGTACTTCCACGTGGGAAACTTCGTCAATTTTATTTTTATTTTTAATAATCATCAAAGTTCAAGCAATTTAAAATTTTTTATTTGAAAGGAATGTGAGTTGATATAAACATAAAATATTTCCGATTACAATTTCTTTATTATTAAAGTAACGCAAAAAACTTATGTCAAAAAATAATTTTTGAAACTAGTCGTCTAAGAAAAAAATATTGTACTTCATTGACACCCAATTTAAACTGCGTACCTGTAAGATAGATATTTAGAGTCTTTGGACCCATAGCAGAACGCGACCTGAGGTTTCGCCCCGTGCGTGGTATGCATTCCGCACGGCAGCTACGTATCGTTTACCCCGTGCCTCCCCGGCGAAACGGAAATTGCGTTTCGATGTAATTATCTGTAGGAGAGAACCAGTAATCATACGTAAACGGAAAGGCATGTCGCTTCCTTTGATGTACGCAGTACTCGGTAGCTTGTTGGGCTGCACGGAAGTCTGGGCCTCGTGTATTATTAGATGTTGCGCATTGCGAAAAATTAATTTCTGTTATGCAATATATTCCCGTGGTTGTGATTGGTTCGTGGCATGTCACCATATTTGTGGTAAGTAAGGGCGATTTTGTAAGCATCTGTTGCTGTAGTTGACGATACACACTTAGCTATTTCGCTTCCGTGTCCTACGGTATTCTGTGAGATCCGGTGTTTTGTGACGAGTAGCGGGTAGAACCGAAATTACTGTTTCTATAGCGTGTGATTGAGAAAGGGAGGTGAATATTAAAACTTTTCTACCGTAAACAAGAGTAATAAAATAGTTCCAGTAATTAAATGCGTATGCAACCCGTACTCGTTGCATAAATTGAAAAATCCTTTCATTAATTAAATAAAAAAAATAAAATATTCTTTATGTTCTGTTGCTATGTTGTTGAATTTTGTGACCTAAAATTATTTCTGTCGCTTAAGGGAAAACCATTTACAAAAACGCAAAATGTAAGAAACTAATTGATTGTTTTGACTTAAAAGAAGAAGACAACGCGGAAGACTGCAAAACTGAAGCAAAGCTTGGATCACAAAAACACACTACAATCTGTAGAAAAAAGTGCACTATTAGTGCAAGAAGGAATTAAATAATGCGTCGTCTAAAATGTTTACAAAAATGACGACAAATATCAGAAATGTCATAAAAACTACTTTGCCGTGGACGTGTGCAGTCTTCTTAAAAAAAAAAATATATATATAATAAAACATACAAATAATAATTAAAAACATGAAAAATGCTTAAGAATGAAGATATTTAACAATGAACCAAGAAATTGCTTGTGCGGTATTTTGGGTCATTTTACATTTAATATCATCAGCAATGTCACCGCATATACCTACGTTGCCACGGAATACCAACAAAGGGAATAATGAAACTGTTTGACGTCGACTAACCGAAATTATATGAATTGCCCAGTTGCAAGACGAAGCTGGCGTGAATTTCGATGCGTGCGATTGTATTCTTTGTCACTAAGCATTTAACTTGCTTCGAAGATGTACTCGACACAGTTTAAAACACTGATTTTGAGATATGCGAAACGTGTTTGGTGTTGTTTAAACATAATAATTGTGCGTAAAATTGTAGTGATCCTGCTGTCCTACACATTAATTTACAAATTTCTACGTTTGTGTGATGTTTGTTTAGAATACCTTCGACATAAAAAGTAGTTTTTGTACCATGGTTACAGAACGACGAACGTGTTAACGTGAACATGTTTGACAGTCGAAACATCTTCAGACCCAAGATGACCTTGCACAAACATGACCGTGTTTAAAGTGAACTAATTCACAGAGTCTTAAAACATTGGTCTGATTCTGAAAGCTTATTGGTTTACTGACGTGGTACACACATTTTATTAGTAGTATTCCTCCGATCTCTATATATTGTTATCAGCAAGCTGCGACATCAGCAACATTTCTTGCGAAACACTCAAACGACTGAGAAAGAAATCCTTAGCGACCGCTTGTAATGTCTTCGTCTTTAAGGACGCCATGAAGTAACAAAGTTTTCCGTCCACCAATCGTGCACGAGGATTCGAGGCAAACAAAATAAATTGTGAAGCTGAATGATCTTCGCTACGTTGTAGGTATCTCAGACATTTTGTTATATTTTTGAGTTTCAACAACACAGTTATTACACGCCCTATAGGTTTATTGAGAAGGGTCAGAGGGATGATAACAGAAAATATAAACCAGACTGATATGATTTTTTCAAATTTAACTTTAGTGGTTAATTTTACACACTTAGGTGTATTACGATGCAGTTTAAAATCATATTTCGTGTACTGTCTAAACACATAGAATATTTATATTCATAGTGTAGCCTACTAATTTAAACTTAAATATGTACTTTATGAATATTCATTCAAACATGTACGTCAACTAATGTGGAATTTCTCAAATTTTCTTGGTAAGTTTGGTAACTATGTGTAAAGAACATCACATTACATTTAATTGACGGTATCGTGTATATTAGAACGATTAAGTATTAAAATAATCAGTAAAAGGGAATAATTTTAAATAAATGATATCCTGAAAATGAATTATAACTTATCTCGGCACACACAAACACAAACGAAAAAAAAAAGTCAGTCTTCGTTACGGCAGGTAGCAAAGTACAACATTTGTTAACGGAAGCCTCAAAACACTGCGTAATTTTGACAAACAGCGCACGTAAAATATTTCTGGACAAAATGATATCGTTATATTCTCATTTCAAAATTTTTAACCACACTCTTGCAACGTAAGCCGCCTAAGTGCATATTGTAGACATTATTTAATATGACACCTGCATAACAAATTCACACTTGTTTATAAGTGTGATTTACATAGGGTTCGAATTTTTATTCAAGACAGGCTTTACTTATACAGGATGTAAGGAAATTAATAGGCCAAACTCCAGGAGGTCATTCCTCATGAAAAATTAAGTAGACATTATATAGGTCACTTTCAAGAAAAGTTATTATTAAGGGCGGAATAAGCCCTTGAAAATCGAGTTTGAAAATCGTATCTTGTCAAATTATAAAAAAATGGTTAGCAGTTAAATTACTATTCTTTGGGCGGTGTTAAGTATTATTAAGATCTTAAACATTTAATAATTTCAGCCTTCTAACTGTCCAATTTCGTGAAAATAATAGGGGTTGCCTCCCTTACATCACATATAATTACGTTGGCGTTACGTTTTGTGAACATTACATGTTGACTTTTCGGGCAGTACACCGTGAGGTACAAAAAAGGTTCTATAGTCGCAAATGCTTAGAAAGCACCGTTTACCAGAAAAATGGACACAACTGTTCCTTGCCAGGTATGTAGACAAAATGTGCTACATCCGCTAAGAATTTGATTTTTACCATGCTCTCAGGAAAATGCAACCCGTGATGTCGCTGTTGAAGCTTGTCGTAAAACGCAGTTATATAAGATAAAAAACAAAAAAAAGCATGCCTTTGCACGATTAGGATAATGTGACAACAACTATGGTTTAGCAAAATTTACAAAATGTTATTATTTTGACGAAATAATCTACGAAATTCATAAACAAGAGAACATCATTTAGTACATTCTGAAATAATATCAATATGCCATGTACGTATTTCGGTAATCTATATATATATATAAAAGGAAGTGCCCCACTCACTGACTGACTGACTCATTCATTCATTCATCATCAACGCCCAGCCCAAACCACTGGACCTAGAAACGTGAAATTTTAAGGGAAGTTTCCCCTTGTGGCGTAGGCGCGCACTAAGAAAGGAATTTTTGAAATTCGGCTATTAAGGTGGTGAAACGTGGTGAAGTGTATTTTTTGCAAATCTTTGATATTTCTCGAACCCGACGGGCTATCGTCGTCTTAATCACTTCTTTAGGTCGCAAATACAAATGTCTAGAAACAAATTTCAGGATTTTTCGAAATTTTTATATTAAGGAGGTGAACAGTTGTTTAATTCGTTTACAGTAAATTCTCGCTTCCTCTTAAACCACCTGAGATATCGAAGTGATTTTTTCTTTAAAATGAAGCTTACGCAAATACCTAAAAATTAATTTCAGGATTTTTCAAAATTCGTTTTTGAAAGCCGATAAAATAAAAACAATTTTTTGATTAATCAGTCGTATCACCTAAACCGTTAGAGATATCGAGGTGGCTTTTGTCTTATAATGAAACACAAGTAAATACCTAAAAAGTAATTTAACGATTTTTGGAAATTCGTTCTTGAAAGCCTATAAAAATATAACGTGTTTAAGAATAATCTTTCGTAACACCTGAAATAGTTCAAAATTTGTTTCCTTTTTATTTCTTGCTTATAGTTAAACCTCTTTGGACTATAGCCTGTACACGCGAAATAACTCTCATGGCCTGTCTTGAATAATTTGTAGTTAAGTCTGTGGAGTTGCGGTTTTTTTTTTTTTTTTTGCCAACCCACCATAAATAAAACCTCTTTGGACTGTAGCCCGTACCTATGAAAGTATTATTACGGCCTGCCTTTAAGTATTCACTCGGGTATTGTACAAAGTTTGTGGTGTGGGAGGGGTGGGGTTACGGGTTCGTATCCTGTGCAAGTCTTTGCGATGGGACATGACATAACATCATACGAGCATATTGCGTGCGCTCTTTTCACTGAGCTAAGACAATTTATAGTTCACTGTTATTGAGTACGCTAGCTGTTAAATGCCTTAATCACATATTTTATCCAGAGTTACTGTTTGTATTACATAATTTCACGCGGGCAAAGCCGCGGCCGGGTAGCTATTTTGTAGAGAAATAAATATGAATTAAAAACAAAGATGTTCTGCAATTAAAGTACCCTCAGCGTAGTGGACTGGATAAAGCTGTTTGTATTTGTTGTTATAAAGAAATACAGAGAATATAGTAACACCATCAATTAATACGTTAATAAAATTTAGTTACTCTTTTCTATAGTACACGCGGGCGAAGCCGCAAAGGGACAGCTAGTACATTAATAAATAAAGAAATATCGCATGGGGGATACAGCCTAGGGCGGGGATAGCTCCAAACTGGATGATGGTATTCTGATTTTGGGCCTGTAGGCTCCAATTATCTCTGCATTGTGACTGCACCAGTATTTCGGAAGTGGGAATCGTGTCGGACGATGTCTCTGCTCGGTAGGATTTCCCAGAGAACTCTCGTTTCCCCCGCCCTTTTATTTCGGCAACGCTCCCTCGTAGGATCTCATTCCATTATCAGAATGCAGAGATGATGAGTCTACACGCCCAAAATCAGAATCCCATCAACCAGTTCGGATTTATCCCCGCACTAGGGTGCATCCCCGGTACAATTTTCTTCATTTTTTTATTAGCGAAATACATATATTACATACTGATATCTTTTCAGAATGTACTAGAGAAAGTTTCGTTGTTTATGAATTTCGCGGATTTATGTAGCGTTTTGTAAATTTTGCTAAACCAAATTTGTTGCCAAATTAACCGAGTCGTGCAAAGGCATGTATTTGATTTTAAGCTCATGTAACTTCATTTTGCGACAAGCTTCAACAATAAAATCACGGGTTGCATTTTCCTGAGAGCATGGTACAAATCCAATTCTTAGCGGGTGTAGCACATTTTGCCTACATACCTGGCAAGGAACAGTTGTGTCCATTTTTCTGGTAAACGGTGCTTTCTAAGCATTTGCGACAAGAGGACCTTTTTTGTACCTCACGGTGGACTGCCCAAAAAGCCAACATGTAATGTTCACAAAACGTAACGCCAACGTAATTATATGTGATGTAAGGGAGGCAACCCCTATTATTTTCACGAAATTGGACAGTTAGAAGGTTCAAATTATTAAATGTTTAAGATCTGAATAATACTTAACACCGCCCAAAGAATCGTAATTTAACTCCAAACAATTTTTTATATTTTGACAAAATACGATTTTCAAACACGATTTTCAAGGGCTTATTCCACCCTTAATAATAACTTTTCTTGAAAGTGTCCTATATAATGTCTACTTAATTTTTCATGAGGAATCACCTCCCGGAGTTTGGGCTATTAATTTCCTTACACTCTGTACAATGATAGCGAAATTATTTAATTTTTTTTTATTTACAATTAAAGACATATGTTACGTATTAGTATTCTGCAAAATGAACTTCTTGGTAGACAGTAGGAAAACACATAGAGATACTTGGATTTATGTTATTAGAAAATTATCCGTGTTATGGCGCAATCCAGTGATAATTAATTGCTTGTATGTAGCTTTTCAACTTTGTACAAATTTACGTGTTACAAGGGAATTTAAGTGTATTAAGACCCGTCATATAATTATTATGTGCTGTCTAAAGTAATTCCGTTTATTAATGTAGAATGGTATTTTAATGACAGTATTGCAAATGTTTTTAAATGTTGGTTTACTATATTTATGTAAAATAGTTATATAGGGTACGGTTACTGCTCTCCATACGTTCTACTAAATAATCCGCCTACAGCAATGCTTTTATATATACGACGTAATAACATTTCTTCAACAGGTGAGCTAGCCTTAAAATAATGTTCACAAAACAAAAAACCAAGTCTTAAGGTATCATATGTTATTCCTGAAAATGTTGCATCGTTATTAATGTGAACATATAAAAATGTCCAGGAATTGAAAATTATTATTTTAAATAACTATTTATTATTTTATGATTTCACGGCAAAACGTAAACTTTATAAACTCGTAGCAAAATTTTGTCAATGTTATATTCTACCGTTAAAAATATGTTATATATATATTACACACACGTAATCCTTATTTTATCTAAAACATTTTTTTTTTTACTTTCTTTATGTACACAGTTTAAAACTAACTGAAGTTATTCAACATTTAACTGTTCGTAGCAGAATACATAGTATTGATCAACGATATCATAACCGTAGGCCAACACAACTTCGGGGCAGAAAACAATTAAATTCAAGCTATTGCTACAAGTATGCCTATGCTTAAGTCTGCCAAAGTCAAGTCTCGAATACCAAATTTGTGAAAGTGACACTTCAATAAAATTATTTTCTGAAATGCAAAAAAAAAAAAAAAACGGATTGTTAGCCAGTATTGAAATATTGTATTAAAAAGGAACTCAACATGGAACGTAAACTGCATATCTTATTCTTTTTAAAACAAATTTATGCTTACAACGAAAAACAAATTTAAGACAAAACACAAGTTTCTATACACTCTTTTCCACACTGACTTGAACTAAGTTGGTATATACAAATTCATTAATTACTGCATACATTAAATGCTGTTTAAAAACACAATGAATTCGTTTACAGGGATAGAATGATTCTGTAAGTATTTTAATTATTAGTAAAAAAAAACTAAATCTAAAGCGTCAAAATTATTTTCTTATTTGCTGTTGTTACGGCATAAATCTAAAATTAAGTTTTTGTATAGACATTGTACACTATTATGCAAAATATGTAACACGTCCATTACAACTTTCTCATTTAAGGGGGAGTGTTAGACAATTTTATTGTATACTTCGTTTTTGAGCCATAACATTAATTCAAATTGTATTATCAAAATTTTATCTTCGGCAACGCGTAGGATATATTCTTGGTAATCTGCTCGACATAAATAATATTATAATCTTTCATTAGTTGTAAGAGAATTTTTGAAAGTTAACCTATAATTCTCTTGCAATAATTCTACATGACAAATTAATGAAAGGTTCCATTATTATTTACGTCAAGTAGTTTACAATAATATGATTTGTCGAAGAGAAAATTTCTATAATACAATTTGAATAAACGTTACGGCTCAAAAACTGAAAATACAATTAAAAATATTTGTTTTCAGTGAAAAAGAAATTCTGCAACCATTTTCACAAAAAGTAGTATAAATTCAGAAATATGTGCGAAAAATGACAGGTAGTCGAAGTTGATTCTGTTAATAAACATTTATTGCTGCAGTTATTGTCCACACTAAAAATACTTTTAAAAACTTTTAAATATTTGCGATATTTCCTTGTAGTTCGTTAGTAGCCACACCTTTGGATTAACTGAATTACCTGCAGTAGAAAGTACATTAACAGTGACGAAAACATGTACACATAGTATTATGACAGACATATATGCCAATGCCACGCAAATTGGGAAAGTAAAGTTTCTTAGACTGGTCTAGTTAATAATTTTAATTAATAAATAAACTTTATAACATTAAATTGTAACTCACTACAAACAAGATTGGATGTTATTGTTAAAAAACCGTTAATAGCTTACAGCGTACGTTTAGTATGGTCGCATGTATGAATGTTTTCGCACCTACAGATTACCTATTTGTCTATGTAGATCACAAAATTTAATACGCCAACCCACAATTAACGTCCCAATAACGTGTCAAACTATAGTGTTTAGGTATCATCCACTTCGTGTGATGTTCCTTTAAAAATAGTCTGGGCACATTATAGGTGGTTAGTTGGTTCCCACAGTTATTTATTCAATGTGTTATTATACAGAATTTCTCGTTTGGTGTTAGGGAAAAGATACAACTGAAAATAAATGTAAATAGATGTAAGTGTTATAACTGGCTCTGGTGATATTTGACACATCTTCGAGGGCGCTAAGTCAATTGTAATGAAGCAACTAAATCCTTGTCAATTGTGTCGAATCACCGTGTCGGAGAGCAGCTAATGAGCAGCTGATGTCTGCTTCAGTCCGCAAATGTTTTTGGATGTCTATAAATCGGTGATTGAAGAGATTTTGGTCAGCGCTTAACATCGAGGTCTTCAGTGCTAGTTAGGGGTGACATAAGGTGAGTATGGAGCATCACCGGAATTCATTAGGGGGGGGGGGGTGACGTGAGATCTCCGAAAAAAAACCTGTTAACCAGAGGCATCGTCCGGCACGATTTCCACGTGCGAAAATCCGGGGACTGATTCCGCCGGGAATTGAACCCTGATAGCCTATGTGGGAGGTGAGAGGTCTGACCCCTAGGCCACCGCAATCCCCCCTCCCTTTTATAAATAAGGGAATTCTCGAAATTAGCATGTCCCTAGTTTACTGTATAATTAAAAACCCACTTTATAAAACATGTCAGTCAATGAGAGTGTGTGGCTTTGTTTCATGCCTTACATGATCTCTCAATGAGCTTTGTGGCTGAAACCTTAAGCTGTGAATGAATACAGTTATCTTGGAATGTCTTTCCGACACCAGATTGTGAATACATGTATTTATATTTTAACGTCTGACAATGTATACAGCGAACTGTGTAGCCTTTCATAAATTGGAACATTACGGATAAATATATTTGTATTTTATAGGAAGCTTATAAAACACTTTCCAAACACTATTTCGGTCAAGTACTGCATGAAGAAAGTCTGAAAACACTGAACTTAATTTAATCTTTTTCAACACTGGGAATTATTTTAACTATTTAACGCTGTTTGGTGTGAAAGATAATCAATATCGTCTTATTATCACAATTTACCAAATTTGTTTGATTGAAAAGATTTTCCTAAAACTAAATTTGCGAATTAAGTTAAGTAATGCTGTACGAGGAAGCTTCAAAATTTCCATTAATTTATTTTGAAATCGATAAAGTTATTACCGTAGCTCCAAATTTGCGAGTGTGTTCATGTGAAGTGGCCATTATTATTTGCTGTATTACTGTAACGTCACTGGTTTTATAGAACTTAGGTCACAAAATCTGATTTTATAAAAGAACTTAATGCTGTTTGGGTGTCAGAATTCAGTCACTCATTTAATTTCAGCTGTAGTCGATTATAAGGAAATTACACTGGTGCTGTAGTTAAAATATCATGGTGTTTGTAAAATATCTGTATGGAAATCAACTTTGCCTAAAATTACGGAAATACGGAACAGAAGTGGCGATAAAAATTACGGGTTCTTAGTAACAGTTCAAGCACCAAAATTTTAATTTAAAATTTTAAGATTAATTAAATATTTAGTGACTTCAGAAAACCGAAAATATGACAAACCTACTAATATCAACCAACAATACTTACGAAAATGTAGCATTATAAAATTTTTTTGATGAATCATCTGGATTACACACACTAAACCATTGTTTCAAAAGCAGCTTCATGAATTTAATTCCTTAAAATATGACGCATCGTTCACTTTCAAGCAAGATTTCCTGTTCGCAAATTTAGTGTGAATATTGTCATGAAATGTAAATAAAAATTGGTTATGAACCACGTAATGAATTTCATTAAAACATATTTAATACGTGCGGAGTATTAAAAACAATAATGGGATTGAATCACAGCTGAAATATTTTATAGTTTCTAAGTAAACTATTTAAACACATACACGTTCATAATTAGTACGTACTTTTTTATTTGTTCGTCACATAAATACTAGTTCAAGTACCATAGAAAATACACTTCCATAAGATAAATAAGATATATATCACAACATATAAAACGGCCGTAAGGCCACTAACTCTATATATGCTATTTACAGCTTTGTGCTGAGCTGGCCACGAGATCGTAACGTGTGTGGGTGTTGAACGGTTACTGTAAATGGAGAAGTGTTGATAGAAGCTTGGAAGGGATGATGCTTTCATATTGGTTCGGGATCACGTGACCTATCAGCTGCCAATCAGATCGTCACGCCACAGCCGACAATACCCCCGGGCTCCGAAAATAGATCTCCAATGTTATACGGGATTCACGAAGGTTACGTCTACTGACGCTATTGCTTTGTTCAAATACGGTTTTACACGATGGTTAGCGACAATTTTGCTAATTAAAATTCACGGAAGTAATCTCTATTAGTCATCAATTAATTTCGATTATACATGTATGTTTTACGATGCAGTAAGGGACGAATTTCACGAACGAATTAATTCAAATTACTTGGCAGTTAATCACGATCAAACAATGTTATATTACATCACGCAGTAAAAGTTACAGAGAGATTAAACATCTGTACTAAATGATTTTGACTACGTAACTCCAATAATGTTGCACACGAAAACCGGTAGAAAAAATATATTTGCTAAGGAATTAACTGACACGTCATTTTACTTTCAGTACTCGTCTTATTGTGTAAGAAATGAATAAATTTATTTTTGTAAGGAATTTAACTAATTTGACTATAAAATTAAGGCCCTTTATTCATAACAATTAAATTTACTACAGAATTCGGAAATTAATTACTGATTGTAGTTTTTAAAATAAATGTTTTGCAAAATATTTCCCTTCTCACCATACATATAAAATACTGCTAGAATATTAAATAAACTCCAAATGTGAGCACAGATTTGCTAGTTAGGTTGATGGTAGCAATATACATTTTCATCCAAACAAGTGAGAATCTAAAAATTAACCAAAACATGTACTATAGTAGGCAGTTAAGTTTGCATCTGAGTTCCCAAGTACTGTTATCAGGAATGGAGTGCGAAAAGGAACTGATATTCTACTAACCGGGGCCACCTGCCAGGTTGATACTAGCAGAACAGAAAACATTCGGCGTGTGTCTTCATACAATACGTAAGTGTAACATATTTGTGAGTTGCAGCAGTTGTACTCGGGAATATGTATATATCTCTCAGGATAGGCTAAATCTTTTTTCTAAAGCTGTCACGTTTTACTTTTGTCCTATCAAATAAAACTTAGGTTTCGGCAAATAATTTAGTTTACCTAAATGAATGGAAATGTTAAATCGGTAACTACCGAAAACCATAAAGGATTTTGTTTCTAGAAAAAGGGCCACCGTAAAACATGGTGAATAGGGTCACCGTGGGGTTGATGGGACCAAAACTTGAAACAAATTTCTCGCCAACCACTTTTCTTTTTAAAACTTACGTTCCAATCAAACTAATTAATTTGCCTACCAAGAAAAAAAATTTCTAAAGCAAATATTGTACTAATAATTTTGTTCTAAATCATTTGAGCCTCTTTACCCCAGCGATCCTATTCACCTCGTTTTACGGTACATAGTAATAAACAATTGCACCCGAATAATTCTGCTAACTTCGAATAAGCTACTGTTGGGTTTTAATGTATAACTCACAAAAATTCTAGAAATAAATGATAGTCGCTTTAGAGGCCAATCAGATTTAAGTTTACATGAGCTCCTTAGGTTATCTTCGCTTTAGCTTTCTTTAGGACAGAAGTATCGCTCGATCGTAGTTATGTTGGTGTTGGAGCTAGATTTCTCGTAAGTTGTTTAGGGCCTGCAGGACTAATTAATATTTACGACAGTTTAAATACAATTGTTTAGGTGTGGCTTTGTGCTTAAATGTACCGATCAGCGTTTATTTATTATACACATAATTCTAATTTTTGTTCTAATTCAACTTCGGCATGCACGTAACCCTACACGTACAGTCATGGACACAATAAATGGGCCAACTCGTGAAAGTGGAAATATGTCTAAGTCCCGCGTCGGGTATGTTCGGCAGGCAGGCCTTCGCGTTAGGCAACAAATGAAGGCGAGGCGTCACGCAACGGAAAGCGAAGGTTATGGACAAAAATGAAATTGCCGTTAACAAATTCTTAGCCGCCTTTAGTAAGGAATAACCATGCATAACAATTAACGTTCGTAAGTAGTGATAAATGTAATGGAGAGTAGCAATATTGACGTGCCACAAATATATCAGATTTCGGTGTATTATTAGTCGATATAATTGTCTCGTAGTTTAATTTGTATTAATTTTACAAATTTTTACTTTCACATTCCAATAATAAGTTAAATGTATTTATTTTGCAACTAGTGCATGTAGAAATCAACTTTATGCTTATAAAGTAAGCACACAAATCCTCGTAAGCAACGATAATGGAGTGTTTTGAGAGCACAGTAGGCAACAACAGTAGGTCGTAGGCTATATCAAGAAAACGCTAGTTTGTTTAACTACCTCTTGTTGCTCAAGTATTCAGATAGAATTGTCACGTATTACGATGGAACATACAAATGGTATTTACGTACCAATTACATATTTTAACTATTACGATAACATACAACAGTATTTTGTCAATGTTAGCTTAATTTATTGCAATTTGGATATTCAAAAATATTCACGTTCACGCACTTTGAATATTGGAATTTAAGTGTTTGACGTTTCACTCGTTCACTAACACGTCTTTGTGTTACGTTATACAACATAGTTGATAGTAATGTATAGCAGATTGTACTTTCATACATTACAGCTGAGTTGTCAAATAAGGGATTGCATACAGTGACGTAGGGAGCAGCAACATAAAACTTTATAATAACCTTACACTTCATATATGCTTGCACTGCGTAATATGTGTTAATAATCAATACTTTAATCACTTGTCAGTCAGAACTGTCTAGTCAGGTATTACCTGCATAACAACTGTGCTGTGACAACATTTATTTTACGTAATAAGTGGCTGCTTAGTGAGCTTTGTTGGTAACAGTCGATGTTAGGACTCATGGACGGAACCACGTGTGCAGTTGTTTCGCGCGGGAGAGCGACAACTGTTTCTGTCAAACGTGGCAAAAGTGACCGTTTGCGACTACCTGGACCAACAACTCACAACATTATTCTGTAATCAGGATCAAGTTTATCGCGTTTAGTGTCTGAAATAATTTCTTCTGTGGTTGTTTCTGAAGGTTTTATTATAAAGAATCACTACAGTGATGATGTTGCACGTTTTCTTTGTGCTTGACAGATGGGACGTTAAGTCATAATGGATCAGCAGTGGACTGTCAAAGAGAAATCTCACTGGATCATTCCAATGTTCGGCCAATGTTTTATATCCAAATATGTAAGTGAGTAATCAGACCATAATGTCACCGCGACTGACAATTAAATATTACCGTACTGTTGAAATATGCATTCGTTTCATCTCGCAGTACGAGATTGAGAATACACGTGCATTGAAAAATTGACATTTTGATATAATATAGATAACTGTTATTACTAGGTTATTGAAAAAATTGTGCACTTCCGTAACTTCATTACTGTGTTTTACAAATACGTTTTCTATCTTCATGTTCGAAATTGGTGGACAACTACAATAAATTTACGTTGAAAACCTGGCTGTGTTTTGATTTGTTAGGTCGATTTAAATAACTGAGCATATTCATACGAATAACATTTGTTAGACTTAGGAATTAAGCGTACCGGACATACACATGCTTTACTTTAAATTTCACATCTTAGTAACAATATTAATATTCATTACTTCTGTTAACATCACGTATAATTCAACCTGTCGTCAAATTATAGATCTAGGTACCTGGGAAAGTGAATCGACAATCACATTTATTCTTAAGAGGTCTGTAAAACACACACATTTATTACATTGACAAGTGATTTAACGTCTGGCGCGTTGTGTTACATTATAGTATAAATGATAAATAAACATTCTGAATGTTACATTTACATTGTATATGTAACAAGCATTATTGAACTGTCCTGCTGTCACACATTTTGTATCTTTATGTTTTTGGCTATTATAAATATGTCATGCCTGCAATTTGAACAAAACTATTGCACATGCTTATTTAATTTGAATGAACTATACGGATATCCATTGTGCAAACGTATATTGTAAACGGCCATGTCACCATTGCAATTATTAAATTGTTTGTGTGACGTACTGGTTCAGCCAATATACAGTGCCTGGTCGCTTGAGGAAGGTGTGAACGGGCGATGCTCCAATCCTACAACACAACCTGTGCCCAGCGCAGTTACAGCGCACAGCTGTTCGATGTTCTGCGGGTTGCCTAGATGCCAGGCTCCCGCTTGCCGATGATTGCCGAAGTGGACTTTGATTATTTCAGTGGCCCACTTTTTGTGTCCATAATTGTACATTTAAAAATACGGCACGTTGGTGCAACTTTGCGTACAGATTTGCCTTTTCAGGCATTCTTTAGAAGTTAATTATTTACCATAAAAATAGTGTGGCATTGGCAACATCGCATTTTGTGAAGACATGAGTCATGTTAAAAGTATCAATTTCGCAATACTGTCAGCCCCCTAAGATGAAACCTTATGTCAAAATTTAAAAATAAACTCTGCCGGACAAATTAAAAAGGTCGTCACACAGATGTAACTTACGAAGCATAAATTAACAACTTTTTGCTTGTGAAGAATTTAATTAATACATTTTGTAAAGAACTCTAATTCGTAAACATCATTATAACTGGTTGGTTACGATACAAGCCTTTTAAAAAAAGGTAGATTAAATACCTATCATAATCGTGAACAAGTTACCAGTTAATCTTAACTACACTCTGAGAGCACAGGTACTGAAAACTTCATAACAGAAATCTGTTGGAATGTGTATCTTCGTAGAAGATGGTGAGACGAGAAATGGTGAACAGTGCGATAGCTAAATCAGATATGCAATTACGTGCTTATTTCAAAGTTACTATACGATGTGTACATCTCTGAACAGTACGTCCGTAAAGAAACATTCGATAATCATGACGTATGTTTATTAGGCCTACCTAAGGAATTATTGATTGTTTAAAACATAACAATATTGTTTAATAAGGACTCGTTTATGAACGTGCTGAATATTATATATATATTCACATACCCAACACACAATTACGCGTGACCAAATAAGTTTTATGCATATAATGAACAATAAAAAACATTAAACCAGCATAACACGTAATAAATATTGGTCATATTAAATGGCACACTAAAATATTTAGTTTACTATAGGAAGAATTAATTGATAATGAATGCAGTTTTGTAAACAGCTTTCAAAATGTGCCTTGAACAAGCAATTCGGTTACGTGGTTAAAAAACACAACATACAGATTATGTTTTATTTTCTTCATGGTTAAATGTTGCGGATATTATAACTGTGTGAAGGCTGCTGTGATATAAGTTAACAATTGGAACAAAATAAATGTTAACATCTGTAAGAATGCCACTAATAACTAACGACATAAAACACTAATAAAATGTTTTTGCTTTGACATCTCAGGGAACATATCAATAATAATTTTTTATTTATTTATTTATTTACAAAAATATTAAAGTGCCTGCCAAACAGTCTTATTAGACCACACCAGGAAGGCACTACATTATAAAACAAAAAAGCACAAAACATAACAACACAAGACAACACAACACAACAACACAAGACAGGTGATTAAACATATTAATTCCGTGAGGAATAATAAACCAAGCGATATCTACAGTAATAAGTTTATAGCGTAAGTAAATTATTTCATCAAATTAACTTACTGTGGCAGAACAGAAATCATTATAAAATATTTGCTACTTTGATCAACCTCTAACAGATTACATCTAACAATGTTTTGAGACAAAATGATTTTTCATTAAATGGATCAAAAGATAAACAAAGTTTGTTGACATGTTTAGTACAGCGTTCAATTACTCTTCCAGATTTACCAGAACAGAAAATAAAAAAGTTTCTACTTCTATATTTTGGAATTTTCAGTGATAATGACTTGTGGATCTCAATATAATCAAATATTGCAAAAAAACATTTCAAAAGAAATAATGCATCAATAGCAACTCTTCTTTCTTTTAATGAATGTGTATTATATTTCTTTAGAACTTCATTGTAAATAAAACTTGTCTTATCTATGTTATATCTTTCATATATTATTTTAAAAACTTTAATCTGAATTTTTTCAAGTCGCTTAGAGTCTGTTTCCGTAATGGAATTCCAAACAACAGAGCAATATTCAAGTTTAGATCTAACTAAAGAATAGAACAAACAAAGCAGAGAATCGCTATTAGTAGCTTGTTTAGTGACATGAGAAATTAGACCTACAGCTCTTGATACACTGTTAACTAACATATCAATGTGTTGGTGGAACAGTAATTTTGAATCTA
>PNEQ01017989.1:0-21969 GCA_003012365.1 Medauroidea extradentata | reverse complement strand
TCAATTTCCACACTGCAGCTACAGGTAGCACCTATCTCTGTCCATGTCCTTGGCCCTCAAACCACTCACTTACAAAACATAGTCAAATTACACAATTATGCCTACTATTACACTGTAATATGAAGGAAAGGATAATTACCACTAAAACTTAATGTCCTAAACATAAGGTATGCTGGTGAGTTCCAGTGCCCTTTACAACACCACGCGCACTGTCTACGGCCTACGCGTAAAGGCTGTTCACGGTAAAATGAACACTTTTGAGCGCCTAGTTACTGTTTTCTCTCGGCCGATTTGCATTCTTCCGTCGCCTATTTATGATAAACATTTCCGTTTTTATATTAGACATAGCGTATATTTAAAACTCAACTGAAGTTTTATGTCCGCGACCACTACAAAATATATTTATTGATTGCTGTTCTCATGGAAATAGTTTTGAAAAGTGTTCACTTTACCGCGAACAGCCTATAGCTTGCTCTGTACATCGACTGCGTGCGTAGCAACAGTGATAGACAAGCAGCTCATGTTTTCCTCTTCAGGCCTTATACCAAATATGGCTTATACCCTCCTTTGTGATTCTGAGCAAGGTCAGCGAATGAGAGGGCGACACAAAAAAAAACCCTTTGTTTGTCTCGTGCGTTGCCCTTGCCATTGTGTGTTTACACAGTTTGCGCGTAGCTTGGTTTTTGGATACATCTTGTGATATTGCATACATTTCTTGGCTTTGTTTTATTGGATTTCGACTTTGGATTTTATTTGGAACTGACTGGATTGATTATTGACGACCTTTGTGCGCGATTATATTGGATGACGATTTTATTTACGGTTTTGATTAAGTATTTGTAGGAAATGTTTAGGAACTTTGTATATTATTTAATCAAAAATAAAGATGCCGTACAATTAAAATATTACTTAGTTTCATTTTACAGTGATTTTGCGTAACAAAACGCTGAAAATATATTACCGTGCGCTAAAAAATTACAGTTGCTACATTCAACACTTTACTACGCCCGACACCAAAAATATGTCGCGTTACATTCACGCAACTCATTTTCCTTGCCGACAGGAAGTTGTGTTTATATTTCTGTGGTTTATTTTTATTTTCTGGGGAGCAGAGAAGTCGAATTAATACGTCTGGGGTAGGTATTGTTTTTATTTTGGTCTGCACGCAGTCGGCAAGTTACGCCGCGCACTGTAAATTTTTCGTGATTTTGAACAAGTGCGTTTATTATACTGTACAATCCTGTAGAAGCGTTTAACGTAACAGAAATATAAGTATCGAGCGTTTAAACACTTTAAAATCGTAACATATTTCCAGTATGCAACACTAATATTAAACTACACAGACAGGCAGTCGCCAGTCAGGCACGAGCTGTGCCGTAGAAGCTAATGGCGCATGAAGCAGTGTTGCCAACCTCGCTGAACAAATTAATGCTACAGCTCTGAAAAAAATTATGCTACTTTGGAAAAAAATATGCTACACTTAACAAAATTACTAAAAGCTATTTATTAATTAAAAAACGGCGAAAAAATATTAAAAAATATATATATATAAGGGTGGTCTGAAAGATCTGAGGCGTTCATCTGAAACGTTTTGACGGACGACAAACAGAACCATGCTCGCTCTTTTGACGAAACATCTTTCCAATCACGAGTCGTTCCGTCGACAGGGAAGAAACACGAACCATGCTCGGACTACTGGTGTACAAATGAATCAATGTTTTTTTATTATTATTTTTATTAATATGTAGTGCAACAGGCAAGAAATTGTGATTTTGATAGTGCTCTTGCAAGTGTATAAGAAGAATACTATGCTTATTTTTTCTTTCATATGGTTTTCTTTTTAGTGTTTACTTGTAATATTTGGTTAGTACCTACTTGAGCATTATTGTCTGAATATCACTGTTCACAATTAGAATCTTAGTACTGTAGCCTACTTCTCACAATTCAATTTGCATGTGTCAAAAGTTTGTACATTTGCCAGTTACATTGAGTAGCAGTGAGCACATGAAAGATCCAGGCTAGTGCTGGAACTCAACTATAGTTTATTATTGTTGATGTTAGGGGAGGACAAGCGGATACTGGTGTGGGACCTGGCTGCAGCCAACACGATAGCCCAGTTCCGTGGCCACGGAACACTCATCACTGGTCTCTGCTGGTCCAGCGACAGTGAGCTGCTTGCGTCTTGTAGCCAGGACAGCTCCGTGCGTGTCTGGAATGCCAAATGTCACACCACTGCCAACTACAAGCCATTGTGAGTATCCTAAATGAGTGTGCAAACAGCATACACATTTCTTTCATTTTTAAAATTTTTTTGTGTAAATTTTTTTTTTCCAGTACTGATATTAGAAATGTGCAAGCTTGAAATTTTTTGGTCAAGTCGAGTGCGAACAAGTAATCAGTTAAAGTTTTGGGTTCAAGTAGATGTAATAAAAACTTAATATACAGTAATATACAGAACTCAACAAGTAATAGTAGATGGTATATTGTAACAAAGGGTTTGGACATACGGGTAAATTATAACCAAAACAATAACCTAAAATTCTAACATTATTCTGGGGGGAAGCCATCCACCACTAATCTGTTATAGGCCAGATCGGATGCCTCAAAATACACAAAACTAAACTTTAAAGACAGGTAGAGCAAAACAATAACATAGGGGTAGCGAGAGGTAAACATGTTTAAAATAGGGGAATGGGATCTTTTCATGGATTGCACATATTTCTTATAATCTACAAATAATTACGTACTTACCAACGTTTAAGACTTTACTTATTCTACTAGGGGAAAATAGTACCTATCAGGAGTAATTAATTAAATAAAGGCAAATACCAAGAAAATTTGGTTCAAAACAACTCTGTATTAACTCAAAATGTTTACAAAAAGGCAATTCATCAGTTCGTACACTGAGCAAACAGTTTTACATTAAATGGCCCTCCACGGATTACACTTACAATACTATTTGTTATAACTTCAAAACAAACGAGGGACTGTTTCTGCCACGAAGGGAAACACAAAACTTTAGCTTTAAAATTCACACTTATTTGGGATTTGATTAGCAACTGCCCATTAAACACTAGAATACTTTACTTGGGAACATTAAACTATGAATAGAAAAGGGGGGGGGGGGGGGTCAAAGACACGACTTGGAGACTTACTGACATTTCAATAAGTTAAGTTACAGTACTCTGTATGACATCAAGTGACTATGACTTTGTGTGACTCTCAGCTCTGACCTACTTTTCTACTAACAACACAAATAGACTACTTAACTGGTCACATTTTGTGCTGAAGTCCCTCGGGGTTCCTCCGATCCTTGGCCTCGACCAAGCGGTGAAGACGAAGACGCAAGACTAGATTCCGAATCCCGACATTATCCCGACATCATCTCCTCATCATCCCCTCTCTACATCTTCTCAACATCTCCTCGAAAATGTTTCTCAACAACTACTTTTATAACTTCAGGCTCGTAACGTTTCCTGGACGTTCAAACGACTGCACACGTGGTCGAACAAACTGTTATCGTTCGGCGAAAACCGACGGGAGTGTGGATGTTATTATCCCAGAACATCTGCGCAGCGCTGAAGTACCAACATATACAATTCCAGGACTGCAAACCTGGATGACATCATGCGTGCCAACTTAAACAGGTTGTTTTCTCGGGCTTCTACCGAGAAGCAATCAGGGGAGGGGGAGGGGGAAACAAGCTACGCCAGCTGTTCTCGGTCCGGCTGTGTGGTAAACCTACGTCATCCCAACTGATGACCAGTGACCTAATCAAGGCTCTTCGCATTAACTAGCCTGCACGTGGCCCATGAGTACTATAAACAGAACTCATCGGCTGTTGTTTCGCTGGGCGCTCTGTGACGTAACTAAATGCAGGTGGACAAAGTGCTCGGTGCGCGCACAAACACGGCGATAAGAAAAGACACTACTTCACCAGAAGGCTACAAAGAAAATAACACCACGTGTGTTGTGTACAGAATTACGTTTAAATCTTACATCACCCAGCTCTACTCGGGATAGCAGCGGCCTACGTGAGCTGTATCATTGCCGTACCGTGAAACAATCGCCTATCTAAGGCATAACATGTTGATGTATTAGACGAAGGGGCTAATTAGACAAAAACTGTAAAATACTATTAATGATACACAGCAGCTATTATTAAAAAACTAGAATTCAATAAACTCTAAAGTCTAAAGTGAGGAATTAAGTAAAGCAGGGATCTGAACAAAAAAATCTAGGTATCGTAACAAAAAAACTAAAACCAGAAAAATCACTTTGTGACAATATTATCTGCTAGGAATGTTGTTAGTAGCGGCACAGAATAAATAAGGGTACCAGATGTGACGTCACGTGATTTATATCGATCTCGGATTTCTGTTGTTTACCTTTGGTCGCCATTTCTTCGAGGCGCGATTACTGCACGTGGCATACGAGCTGTAGGTGGATTTCGTTACTGAAATGAAGGGTCTTGAAGTTGATAAACCCTGTTATAGTGTTCCCACTTATAACGTTTTCCTGGTTATAATGCTACCTTCATTTGGTCCCTAAAACTGTTTTGTAATAGGAAATTACCCTGTTATAACGTTTTCCCATTTATAGTGTAAACATTTTTTCAGTCCCTTGAGAAACATTATAACAGGGTTCTACTGATTTTACAATTCGTCAATGTAATACAATAGTGTCTGTGGTTTTTGTTTAAATGCATTAAGTGCGTTGTTATATTGAGTTTTGGAGATGGAAGAAAGAAGCCGCAATGGTACAGGCTGGTGCTCAGCTATTAACTGTTCAAATAACAGAAAACAAGAGCAAAGGAGGAGTTTTTCAAATTTCCATTGTATCCAGACAGGTGGGTTTATAGAAACTTTAATTATTGATGTTTCGAGTATGCATTTTATATCTAAGTGTGGTTGAACTTATTAAGGCCTTAGTACAATGTGCTAATAGTGTAGAATCTAATAATAATAGGCCTACCTTTATGCCTGCATTCGGGCTGTTTCCCGGTGTCGCTAAACCACCCCACTCTTGACTGTTCTCACAAGCATTGTTTGCCTCACCTGCTCTGTAGTCTTCCAAACCCTGTGAACCTTCTTGGAATTTATACCTCTACTCCTGTACAACCCCTTTCACTAAGTGCTTGTTTTCTTTAAATTGGAGAGTAACCTATTGTATTAAGTTATACATGTATTATAAGTCCCCTTCTGGAAAAGAGTATTAATAGGAACATGGAAACTATAAGCACTACTTGTCTTATAAGAAAAAATTAAATAGGCCAGTTAAAGAATAAGTTTTGATTATTTACCGCAAGTAACCAAGACGTACGAGTGAATTGAGACACAAATGTAACTCTGGCAAGTCTTTTAAATTGTTGATGACATGACTATTTAATTAAGACAACTAATTATTCCTAGCCTGTGGCCTTAACCACATAAAGACGTCGAGCGTACCACTCGTACGGAAATATGTTTTAATAAATGCAATCAAACGACTACTCCACATTTACGTTAAATATCTAACTCTTCAATTTCATGTTCACGTACCTTTAATATTTATTGTTTTTATTTTTTTTTTTTAAATTTAATTTTTGAAATATGGGTTGCATGTTCCCTTAGCCCGGCTTGTGTGTTGGACGCAGGCCGCGCTAAGGATTTTCGTCGTGCGGGATGGAAAATTTTCTTAGTCCCACAGCATTGTTAAGATAGGGATTGGATTTTTTGGACACTAGCCGTGATAAAGATTTCTGTCGAGCTGTATGGAAAATTTTCTAAGTCTCACAGCATTGTTAAGATATTGGCCGCCGAAATACCTTTATTTTCTCATGTTAACGACGGTTAGGTTATGTTGGAGTGACGTAGTAAACAACAACCACAACTACACACACAGTCAAAAATACGTGGCCTTATAATATGACAGTTACGTTATACATAACTTAATTACTGGCATCATATGATTAATTAAAATTATCAAATATGTAACACTCTTTCTAATTAGCCATAACCACTTCATTGGAAAATAGGTTAACAATCATTTTTACATTGAAACCTAGGTACTGATAGAAAAAAAACATTACAGGACAATGGCGGGAAAGGCCGCTAGGCTACACTGAAGTCTATTGTCCAGCGGTGGTTGGTAATCAGTACACCTAGCGGCCAGAGGGCAAACTAAGGTGCGGCGGGAAGTTTGAAATGAAGGTTTGTTATCTGAGGTTAAGGCCAGGTGGCTGTCTGGATTTTGTGATGTATTGATGTGCCAGTTCCCAGCGTCTTAATTCTGCTTTGTTTTTGTTATTCAACTGTGGTAGGGCCCTCACCACTTTGGTTGTATGACAGGAATCAAAGTTGGAGTTATGAAGTGCTGCATGTGCGGCAACCGGCTTCTCATGTGGATCAACCTCCACTCCAGCTATGGCTTTTTTGGTGTCAGCTCTGTGGCCATTCATCCTCTGTCTGAGAGTATTGGTGGTTAGGCCGATATACTCTGCATTGCAGTGAGTGCACTGTAGCTGGTAGATGAGGTGTTCAGTTGCACAGTTGTAGCTTCCTGGTATGGAGTAGGTTTGATTAGTCTGTCTGCTATTGAATGATGTGGAAGGTTGATGTATTGCACAGGAGCCACAGCGTGGTTTATTACAAGGTTGAGAACCCCTAGGGGTGGTTCTATCATCCGATGTGGTAATGGCTGGCAGTTTGGGGCGAACCAGTTTGTTACGGAGATTGGGGGGACGTTTGAATACCAGCCTTGGTGGTTTAGAGAACAAGTTTTGGGTGAGTGGTGAGGAGGTCAGGATTTTGTGCCCACAGTTCATTATTGTTTTGAGTCTGTGCAGACCTTCGTGGTATGGGACAACCAGGGGGATTTCAGAATTGCCAAGCTTGGTTGAGTCGTCACTAGTTGTAGTGGCTCGCTGTATTTGTTCGTGTACCAGTGATTTCGGGTAACCTCTGTTTATGAAGGCCTTGGCTATTTGTTCACACTGTTTGTTAAGGTCTGTTTGGGTGGAACATATGTGTTTGGGTCTGGTAGCGAGGCTGTATGGCAGGGATTTCTTAGCGTGGTATGGGTGGTAGCTGTCAAAAGTGGAGGTACTGCAGGCTATTGGTTGGTTTGGTATGGACAGATGTTTCAATTTTTTCATTGTGGAGAGTCAGTTCTACATCCAAAAATATTGCACGGGAATTTGAATAGTTCCAGGTGAATTTTAATGGGCTGTGGTAGTTGAGGTTGTTGAGAAAAGTGAGAAGGCTGTCTTCGGTAGAGGTCCAGATCATGAAGATATCGTCTATGAATCGCATCCATCCACACTTTTGTGTGCCTCCACTCACCTGATGAAGCAGATGTAGTCTGCAAAACGTTGTGACTGCGCGTCCGCAGAGAAATGTGTTCGTCCTATGTGTGTGTGTTTCTATCTGCAAGTACCATCCTGTGAGTACTTGTGCACAACTCTTTCTGTTTTTATTAAAAAAAACATTACGTTAGTTAGAAATAACTTAATACTGTAGTTGTATAAATGTTTGGTTGAAATATACAACAAATAATGCTCGAATTACTTGAAATCACCACCCACCATGCTAAAATTCTTTCAAAGTAGGCCTACCTAGTACAGTATTCAGTTTTATAGCCTTATACTATTACTGAATATATTTTACAAGTGTACCATTTCCTGCCAAATTTACTTTAACACATTCAGAGCAATAACACACTGTTCTTTCAGTATTTAGGAAATACAAATTTGTTAATTGGAATGAACACATATGCTCGGCCATCGTTCATACACACCTGCAGAGTTCAGCTATTTAAGCAGCCCTGCAATATATTTCAAGATACTTTTTGGGTGTACACTACATATGAATAACGGACTTCAATGTAAGATTAAACTCAGCTTTTATTGTAACCAAATTTATAAAATATCATGAACAAAATCAACATCAACACAGACAATGTAATGCATTGTTTACATTTTCACGCGCTCTGAAAACATGGCGAACGTTTGCAGCCAATCAGAACAAGAGTTGGTGAACTTCAAAGAAACCGACACGTGACGTCGCTTCTCTGGTACCCTTATTTATTCTGTGGTAGCTGTGTGCCGGAGGGACCCGTTTTAGACCCTTTGTTATTTCTGTTATATATAAATGATTTACCTATTGCTATTCTTTTTGCAGACGATACTAGCTTATTATTGACAGACAAAACTATTCAAGAATCATTGAATAAAGCAAGTTCATAGAGGTTCCACTCCCTCCCCCCAACACCCCTGATGTACTTTTCTTTTCGTAATTTTATTTATTTTATGTACTCTATAGAACTCAATCTAAGTATTTCTGACTGGATCCAGAGAACTTCTACCATAAAAAATACATTATTTTACTGTATTTACAGGTATATAATCAACAATTCTTACGTATTTTTGGCACTTAAACATTACTGCTGGTTTTACGTGGATGTGTGGCTGTTACGTATTGATAACCTAAAAATAGTTTGCTAGTTGTGGGGTTGTATTGAGCCACGTGGGAGACCCATTTATGTTTTAGTTAATGTATTTGAGTTTCCTTAAATATATCTGTGTGTGTGTGCGTGCGTGTGTTTTTTTTATTTTGGTGGTCTTTCCTTGTCCTTTTAAATGGCATGTGATTTGAATACCTCTTTTCCCTGCCATACCCTTGCCCCTTTCCACCGTCGACGTAATGTGCACGCATCTGGCGGAGGGCGGGGAGGTGGTGTGGAGGGGAGGACTGTAGGTAGCTGGGCGGTTCGAGAGGTGGCCGGAGCCTATTATGCTAGCGTGGTGCGGTGAGACGTGACTGAGAGTCGGGAGAGAGAAGGCCGAAGGGGGGCCCGAGAGCGGTAATGTCGTAATACGGACTCATGGCTGTAATGTGTAATTGTCTAGTTGAGACGCACGACACATTTTAATACAGCTGAAATAATTGCCGTGGGAGACAGTGAGTAAATAGTTTATCGTGTTTTTGGTGGTTAGACTGGCCTAACGAACAAGGAAAGTGTTAAACCGGTCTGATCGCTGTGCCTCGAGTGGCTCGAGGCAAGGCGTGGTGAAGAGATTGGAACTCTCGGAAGTAGTGTCTGAGGACACAGCGGTCTGTCGGGACTGCCATCTCCGGCTCAACACGATTGGTTCTGGATGATTAAAGTAGGACTATTCCTTTACTTGGCAGCCCTCTGTGAAGTTGGAACCGTTTCTCAGTAACCTGAGATTGTTAAACGATGGTCAGTGAACTGTCACGGCCGTAGAATGTTGTGTTAAAGGTTGAAGGAGCCTAGCGTGGCGTAATGACTGAATCAATTAATATGTGAAACATTTGTAGCACCCATGTGGTGTGTACTTATTGGGAGTTTAGTAATATTTTACAAGCATGTGCTTGGAGATAGGACTCGATTAGCATAGTTATTGTCAACTATTGGCCCCTAAGGATTTTTGTAGACAAATGTCAGAAATATTTGGATACTGTCAGTAAAAGTGAATGGACAAGATGCTAAGGACAATGTTGGGTGTGTAACATACAAGCTTATGTAATCATAGGGGTGGGCGAAGCTTCGAAATTTCGAAGCTGAATCAAATATTTTCATTATTCAATATCATATTCGAAATAAAATTTTTACTTCAAACTTCGAAAAAATTACTACAATTTTCTGATGGTTATAAGTCATCTTAAAAGTTGTTATTTGGCCAAAACTTGGAAGATGTTGTCAAATTTACGTTATTATAAACGTTGAAAGATTTTATTTGATACTAACCACTCACATTGGCTAGTGGATCATGAAAACATAACCTTAATAGCGTCCATACAAAGCAGCCAAAACTGCCTAAACTAAATCAACAACTAATTTCATTCAAACAGTAGGAAAACCACATCTTTAAATAATTTTATTTAGAGCCCGAGCTGTTTTATCTTTGAAACTTTAGCTAAACGCTCCTAATTTTTGCTTTATCAATTTGTGTCTAAATACAACTTACAATGATTATTGCAGATTACGTTGCAGAATATTTTGAACTGAATGGTCGTGAAATTGCACCCAATGCGATGCAAGCCATATCGGTGAAATTAGAAAGGAAACAAATAGCCTAGGCCCTGTCTATGGATTACATCAAGTGCGCCATTTCGAGTGGCCTCAGTCGCAAGCCATACAGCCAATAGCCACCGTGTCATAGCACATACACAAAGGAAACGGACCGGTGCAGTGCATAATTATTTATGCTCTTAGAAGTAATAATTTCAATGTACGCAACACTAGAGGCGGATCAGTTAAAAACAAATGTAATGCTGCTGGCCCACTGACATTTTTGCAAGTGAAGTTGTGTGCCGATCACGCAATGATCATGGCCATATTGCGACCACATTAAGAGATGCGGTATTCAGGCGAAATCAGTAGGCACTTACGGAAACTACTTTGGATCCACTCAATAGGGAGTAAGTCGGTCGGAAACGTCATGCGGTCGATGAGGTGTTTGATGGACTGGTTATATTCGACTTATCGCTTTCTTCATTTCCGTGCCGCAAACTTACAGTAGAACCCCGATTTAACGAAATGCCAGGTGACCCGAAAATGTATACTCTTAATTGATGTTTCGTTAAATCCGACAACCTCCACCCCCTCCCCCCTTTCCAAAAAATTAGTTCCTCGGGCATGTTTTGTCGGAATTACAGGTAATTTTAAAAAAGTGTATTGGCCCGAAACAATAACAAAACGCATTTACCTTCAACAGGTAAGCCATAGCCGTGAAAAGAAAAAAATTTGCGAAAAAACTTCAAAAACTTTTCAGTTCAACGCTCTGCGAGCATGCACATGGTGAGTTAGGCCGCCCTTGCACCCCATCAACACGTGAGAAGTGATGACTAACACCGCCCGAGCTGCTGACCTCAAAGTCGGTCACTTTTTCCACTAAAAGTCACTTTTTGTGGTCATTGTCACTAAAAGTAACTTTTATCATTAACTTGCCACTTTTTCCATTTTTTTCTATGTTTTTAGTTCATTTTTTATGAATGATGTGCATGAACTTATAAATGTACAGGGTTTCTTTCTGTAACTTGTGTGGACAAAATAACAGGCTGATGTCGGTGCAGAGTACTTCTGTTTGTAGATGTATGGAAGGATTTATGTCTGAAAGAACGTTAAAGTGATATCCTTATAATGAAGAGTGCCATGTGAATGTTTGCGGTGAAATCACAGTTAGTTCTGAAGAGGTTTAAGATATTCAACACACTATGGAAAAAAGGAAAACTAAATTATCTAGTTAAATACAGTATTAAGAATAGCTAGCTATCATAATATATTGGCCAAACTATTGACTTTGAAAAGTTTATTGATGAAAAATTTTTCCGTGGAAGTTTGAAGTAGTCGTACGTAAAGAAAAGTGTAGTTTACTGACATTGAAATGTTCCTTTTTTGGTTAGATTAAGGTTAGATATGTTTTGGTTAGGCTAAGTTATTTTACCTTTAAATTTTCCATTTTTTGTTAGGTTAGAGTATGTATGCAAGGTTAGGTTACCTTACCTAAGGTAAGATTTTGTTACCCAAGGAAAATGGAAAGCTTAAGGCTAAAATAACCTAACCTAAACTAGCTTTCCCTAAGATAACCTAACCCAACGAAAAATGTACAAATTTAAAGTGAGGAAAAATAGAATTTTCTTTACCTAATATTACTTTTAGCATCTATAGAAACATTTTTCTTTAATAGCCTAAAAACTATGGCTGTAAAATAAATAGTTTGGCAGGTATACAATGAGTAGTTATTCTTAATATTTACCAGAGAATGTAGTACCGGTACCTCAACTTTGAATTTAAATTGTTTTGTTGCCGTTCAGTGCAGTGAATCAATGTTTCATTACATACATTTTATTTAACAATTTTCAGGATATAACACAGGCAGTTGTGTTTGAATTTGTCTTCACTTAAATTTTTTTCTATTATTCTGGTTCTCTTGAGTTACTCTGGGCCAACAGCTTATGTGAATCAGCAGCTTGAATCCTGGACCAACAGCATGTCGCTGCCTACCACACACTTCAAATGTGCTGTAATGCATAGGGAAATACAATTTTTTTAAAGAAACTATATGCCACGTGTGCCCATTGTGCTAACGCAGGGTTATCGTTTTCACGGATTTTATCCGTTTTCACGGATATTTTAATGCCTATACGGATTTACGGATAAACACTAGATTTCACGGACATTTAGAAGCGAAGCTTTCTCAGCCGACGTTAATGCATAGTATGTGGTGGCGTGCTGCACTGCCTGAAGCCTGTGACTAACACGCCGGTCTGCTCAGCTGCCACCTGCCACGGCCCGGGCCCAAGCGTCCTGTCCTTGCCCAAGGCTGTGTGCCTGTGTATGCGTACGCACATGTGTATGTGTGAGAAAGGCTGTGTAGATGGCTGCACGCCCATCGTGCCTTGCCATCCGATCGATACAGGCTGGCCGCTTGGCGCAGCTCGGCACGGTCCAGTAACGCACACGCACAGCTCGCCATAGTCCAGCACATGGCCGTGTTGTACGCACCTCACTGATATTTACATTATAATGAATACACTATAAACGCCACTTTTTTAGCCCGATGTTACCATATTTACTCGTGTACAGTCCCCCTTTTTTTGCCCAAAATTTATGTTAAAAATTAAGGGGGGGTCTATAAACGGGACAAACTACCATCACTGCCAAAAAAATGTGTAAGCACTAAAATTACCGACATATTTGTTTTATATGCCGATTATTACTGCGAACTTTCACAAAAATGCAAACAATAATAGTAAGCCGTAATAGAAATGCTATCATCAACGAATTAACGTGTCTCGGTAGTCGGTACCGATAGTAACAGCGCGGGAGCACGCCAACGGTGTTTGTAAACAATGGAAGGTTCAAGGTTGAAGATTCTATTTTAAGGAATATAGCCTTGCTTCGGCTATTGCACGCTTATCCTTTGGTGCACTTTTTAGTTTTTTTGTTGCAGACACCACGTGCGCACACTTCTGTTTTTTTCCCCATTATCAAACGACGTAACTAAAAAAACTGACATGACAAGAAAACAAGAACGCCGCGACTACTGCTAGCAGTTACTGATAACATTGGCCTCTATGAGTGTGTACCTCACAGCAGAGCTTGCACAACTGAAGAATGTGGCAACACAGCATCACGTGCATGGCCAGCCGCCCACCCCTCCCACCTTCACACACACCAGCCTGCCCACGCCTCATCCTTCTGCATGCTTCTAGCTATCTGCCCAGGCTCACGCTCAACTACTATACTGGTAAACTTGTCCGCTGGTACTCTTTGCGGCCAAGCCAAACAAACAAGATGTGTCCGGCTGTTGCTGCGTGTTTGTATTACGTTAAAATTATTTTTTTAGGCGTGGGAGGGTTATACACGGAATATTAATTTTTCTCTAATTTACAACTTCGAAATTTTGGAAAGAGGGGGGGGGGGGGCAGTACACGAGTAAATACGATATCTAAAAAAAATGTTTATTTCCTTGTAAGTTGTGCTGTATTTTTCCGCATATAATGCAATGTTTATTTTGCTAATTTAAGTTGCCCCAAATCACCATTCACATTATACATATAATCAGGTCGCATTATTTTGGTGCGCAAAAAAAAGAGGGGAGGAAACCCGTAGTCTGTATGCCGTTTTTGTGCGGCGCAGTGTCGTGGCGTGTAATGTCAACAAACACGTTGCTTGCGGAAGGAATTTTTTTTGAGGGGTGGGGCAGTATCTGGGAGGGAGGCAGTTATTTTAGAATGTGCAGCCCCGGTGCACGTGTTTTTCCTTGAATGTGTGCACTGTTCAAATAGGCTTGTTTCTTACAATAACATGTGACGTTGTCAAGCATAGAGACTTCACAGGTCGCACATACGCACGCTGACTATTGCAGGCATCATTTTCATGGGAACACATGAAATGAAGATGCATAATTTGCACTTCATGTTTTGAATAAAAAACGCACGGAAGCATCAGCCGACAGTATGCCACGCCAGCAGCCACTCCACTACACCAGAATGCAAAAGTGGCTTAAGTCTTGCACCCTGATTTTTATCTCTAATTCAGCTGGGAAAAAAATGTGGGTCGTACATGGGTAAATACTATCACCAATCTATAGAACCTTTTATGCCAAATTATTCACATGTTGAATTCGCGGTTCTATTAAAGACCTAATTCCATATTTACCTATCTAACACCCGCAAATTATATCTAAATAAAACAAAATGTTTGGGAGCAGGTACGGCTGCTGGTACGCCCGCAGTGCAGTAATACCACAGGTAATACACTGCACCAGACGTGTTGAACTAGAGCGCTGGGCTGTGACCAATCCAGCATTCCTGTCACGCCCGCCTGATTGTTTACAGCACCGGGCCGTGCCAAGCCAGCTTACAAGATGTGTCAGGTGTCATCTCGCCCGCCCACATTTTTGTATTTGTTTATTTCCATTAGCGATAGCATTGGCATTTGCCTAGACATCTGATACAGATTGTGCAGTCTTGACCTGGTCTTGATGATCTCTACCTTCGTTGCCAGTCAAAGTATTTGTCATGTGTGTTTTATAAATATATTGAACAACGTATCTACAGTATTTTCATAATAATTTGTAAGTTGTTTTTTCACTTAAGTACTCGCCTTAAACTACTGGTTGTGTATCGGAGGTGACCTAATATTAGGGCCATTGCGGTAATCATCAAAAGAAATGGACAGAAAACGCAAGGCTTCTCCAGACAGATCACTTTATAAACAACGCTACAAAAAAGAGTGGGAACAGGAGTTGAGGTGGCTGAAACCAGGAAAAACTGACTTTACTGCAGTTTGTGCTATGTGTCGTTCTGACTTTAATATTCAGAAGGGTGGTCTGAAAGATCTGAGGCGCCACGAAAACACACAAGTACACCAGGAAAATCAGAGGGCTGCTGAACAAAGTACACTTCTCTTACAGCTTTCATCAGTAAGCCAGACAACAGTGTCATCGATGCAGAATTAATGTGTGCGAATTTTGTTTGTAAAAACAATTTGTCCATTAAACTCAGTGACAGTTTCACCAAACTTGTGCCGCAGATGTTTCCGGACAGTGAAATAGCAAAGAAGTTTCATTGTTCGCGTACAAAATCGAGTCTAATCATTGTTCAGGCACTTGGTTCATCTGTTGAAGATAACATAATTAGTATCATGAAAACATCATTTTTCTCTCTGCTAATAGATGAGTCAACAGACGTTACAGTGACGAGGCAAGTTGTAGTTATGGTCAGAGTGTTTGTTTCTGAGAAAGTGGAAACACACTTGTATAAAGTATTTGAACTAAGTGGGAAGGCTAGTGGAGAGAATTTGTTTAATTTGGTAAATTCTTCATTTGAGGAAAACTTAATCCCATGGGACAACTGTATCAGTATGTCCTCTGATGGTGCCAAAGCCATGGTGGGGGAATTTAATTCTGTACTTTCTCGTATTAAACAACAGCAGAAAGATGTGTGGTTTCTGCACTGTACGTGTCATGTTGCCCATTTAGCAGCTTCACATGCCTGTGCTTAGTTACCAGATGCATGTGAGCAATTGGCAAAGGATGTGTATGTTCACTTTAAGTCTTCTGGTAAGAGAACTGATGAATTCAGTAAGATTCAAGACTTGATGGAAATTGAAAATCATAGAATTCTGCAACCTTGTTTCACAAGGTGGTTGGCCCTTCTGCAGTGCGTGGAACGTATTTTGGAACAGTGGCCAGCTTTGGTTGAATATTTTGATCGACTGGATGGAAAAGAGGCCAATTTGGAATCTGTCAGACGCATCAGAAGTACTCTGCACTCTGATGCAGCCAAACTTCATTTTCTTTTCCTTCAGGCAGTACTTCCTCGTTTTATGAAATTCAATGTTATGTTTCAAAAAGAAAGGCCTTGTATCCACAAACTTTATCCTGAAATGTGCATTCTTCTTCGGCAGTTCATTGCCAGCTTTGTACAATTTGAGGTCATTCAGAAATGTGACATTACTGGTGTTGATTTTAAGAAAGAAAACCAGCACACAGATACAGGTATCTTCATAGGCCATAATACAAGAAGTTTTCTTGAAACTTGTGATTCATCTCAGGAAGAGACGAAAAACTTCTTTGCAAGTGTGAGGAAGTTCTACGAAACTGGAACACAAGAATTATATTGTCTCTTGCCCCTAGAAGATGAGGTTCTCAAAAACATTGTAATTTTGGATCCAGCACGCAGATCATCAGGCAATTGGTCACAAGTCGAAGCACTTGTGCTCAGGTTTCCAAACATAATTCCAAACGACAAGAGGGATGAACTTCAAGAAGAATTCATCTCATATTCACTGAGAGAACCTACGGGAAATATGTCTGGATTGGATATTGACACCTATTGGGACAATGTATCCAAAACAGAAGAAAATGGAATACTAATGTTTCCACTAGTGAAATTGGCTAAAGCCATGCTCTGTTTGCCCCATAGTAATGCTGCTGTTGAAAGAATTTTCAGCAATTTGAAACTTGTTAAGACTTCACACAGATCACGTTTGGAAGCACCAATGTTGAATGTGCTGTTACATTGTCATAACAATGCAAAGAATTTGGGGAAACATTTCAAGCCAACTGACGAGTTGAGGAAAAAAGCCAAGAACCTTACACAGTGAGTGCAAGTGTGCAGTTGACAGACAAAAAGTGTCTGCAAATATAAAGTGTGTTCAAATGTTAAATAGTAATTTTTGTGAGGACCCGAGACATGACTGTGTAGTTAAATACTTATTTCTAAATACCATATCAAGATTTTATAATTGAACACTAAATATTATTTCAACATGTGTAAGTGTAATAATTAGGAGCTATGTTTTGATGGTAAGGTCGTTCAGTTTTCTCTTGTGATTTTGCTGTAACTTTTTTGTTGGAGTAAGCAAAATATATTTGTTGGCGCAAGTGAAAAATATAAGTATTTTTCACAATTTTGTGGTTACAGGATTTTACAGGATTTTTCAATTCCAATTACAGGATTTCGAAACCATACTGGGTGGCAACCCTGTGCTAACGTATGTACAGAGAACCCACAGAATCCTTTAGCCTGAGAATCTGTAGCAGGTGTTTTGCAAACATGGCAAGTGGAGATAGCCAATACTACAATGCAGTACATTATAGCGACTATGTTTCCGTAAATGCCTATGGTGTTATTTTGTCTCTTTTGATTACTTTTAGGTTAACTTTGTCACTTTGTAGTCACTTTTTCTACTAGAATGGTCACTTCTGTCACTATTTTGTAAGTGTTGCACTTTGCACTTTGAGGCCTGGTCAGCCGTCAATCTTTCCGTTTCTCTCCCACCCGCTCCACCATCAAAATTAAGGAAATTCCCATGAAAAATAGTAAAAAAGAATTTTTTAAATGGAAACTGAACTAAAAGATTGCGAGATAACTGTAAAATAATAATTAAATATGCGTTGTGGTGGCCATTGTAGCTTGTATGCAGCCGCGCTAGTGAAACAAACTTTTGTTTGCTCGCTAAAAATACTTTGCACTCGAGCATTTCCTAACATTGGAGAAACAAATTTTTTACGTTTACGGTAGTAAATACGTTGTAAAAAGTCTGCATAAATAACATTACATTTTTTTATAAACTTGCTCTTTTTATCATGGGATGCGAGTGTAAATAATCAAGCTGCACACCACTGCATTCTATCGGTAATAGAATTAATCAAGAGAGCACACTGCACTGCACCGCATTCTAACGGAGACGCGAAGCACTATCTGTGAATTGGTTCTTGCACTGTCCACCACCGCGCTGTGGAAACTGGGTACCTAGATACTCGTTCACTTGCCAGCCGCCAGAATAAGGATCTAGGCGCGCACTTGTTGTGCAACACAGCGGCGCACGTGCGTGCATTTCTCAAAATCACTCCTGCAGCCAAAGTTTTCAACAAGCTTTAACAAATTTTTTTTTGTTTCTCGACGGATGGTTTAAGCTTTTCTATTGAGAAATAAGTATATACTGCGGTCGGTGCTAGTATTTTTAAAGGACTTAAATTACAAATAATATTCCATTTTATCAAAGTCACTTAGTAATTTAACTGACTTTTTTGTTATTTTTTAAAAGTTCCTAAAACTTATTTCGTTAAGTCGCTGTTTTCGTTATTCCCGAGTTCGTTAAATCAGGGCTCTACTGTAAATAAAAAGCTAGCGTCCACTTACTCTTAAAATCATGATTCCGAAACGTACTTTTTTATCATTAGTTGAAAAAATTCAATTTTTTCTCCACCTGTTCATGCAACCCATGAATTATGATGGTTCCAACATGTTAGAAAAAATGTTCTGCAAAATTACTTGAGAGACTCATATTGTTGTAAAGGAAAAAAAAAAAAACACCCCACACACTTTGTCTGCATTAGTATACAGTTGCCGCATAAAGTCACATAGATATTTCGCCAAGTAACTTTTGTATTCAGTTGTGAACATTTAAAGTTATTACAAGTCTATTATTGCAGGGCTATGAATTACTACCTAATTATACATCAAAAAATTTGAGAAATTATTCCCAAGCATTGAAAATTCTTAATTTAAGTAAATTGTTAGGTTATATTATGGGCATCTGTGCATGGAAAACTTAAAATTTTTAAAGTGTACATTGAGCCTGGTAGAGTGTAGCCACTGAGCTAACCTGCATAAAGTTACTCGTCCCGACAACAAAATTAATAGTCGCAGCTGCATTCATGAAGCGTTTGTGAGAAGTTCACGCACACTTTTAGGACGCCAGCTCGCGAACATGTATTTTATGTGGCATTGTAATAAATGATGAAGATAGTGAAAATAAAAGCATTAATTTATGACTTGAAGTTCTTGTATTACTAATTTAACCAATCAGTAATTGCTTCGAGTAAAACAAAGTTTTGTATCAAATTCAAAATTTCTGTTCAAAACATCGTTGTCACTATGTATGTGTGTGTGAACTTCAAAAGTTTTCATAAATGCCTCATGAAAGCAGCTGCAGCTACCAACTTTGATGTCCGAACACGTAACTTCAAGCAGGTAACTAAAGTGGCCGTTCTAAAAGGGACCATGTACAGTTTAACAATTTTCTGTTTTCCATCCACCTATGCCCTTATTTTAGAAAAAAATTTTTCCTTCAGTGCTGGTGTGATTAGGTAGTATACATGTCAGCGTTTGCTTAGATTGATTGTATTAGTCTGTGTTTGATTGCAAAAAGTGTGCATATTGTACATTTCTAGCAACGGCTGAAATTAAAGCCGGATTCACTACCACACTTAATGTATGTACAAACACACATACGTACATTAAGTTTTTCAGATTGTATTTACAACAATAGTGATTTAAACATACGTAAAAATTGTTTCTGTCATATATGATCGTAATTACTTTTTATTTTACGAAGCAATTTAAATAATTTATGATCATGAGATAGATAATTTCTCAATATAAATTAATATATATTTGAGTCTTACATTTGGATATGCTGCATTCACGACCACCACTTAGCATATGTACGTATGAAGTAGAAAGTTGATCAACTCTATTACGTACGTACGCCCTCTACACGAGGATACGCTAGCATGCACACGCTATGTTTCTTCTTTCAAACGTACTTACGTGCATACTCTAAGTGGATGTTGTGAATCCAACTTAAGTTGAGAATAAAGTACTAAGTCTTTTCCTTACGTAAGTTTACATTATTCTTTAGGGTTTTTATTCCCACCATTTTTATTAGTTTCAATTTTTGTATTCTTAATTTTTTTTCTCTCCTCCCAGTGATGGTGTTGTCGTGTATATATGATAATATTGTGTATGTGTTTAACTGTACGTGAATAAATAATATGTAATTAAAATGTGTGGACAAGTAAAAAGTTGGCACATGCTACGGATAGTCATATTACGTTTATGTTCTAATACATACTAATCATTCGGAAACAACTGTCACAAAATATAATTTTATTTACATAATAATAAAACAATGCGGCGCATAAGTACTTACAGAGTAGTACTCGTTGATAGAACACACACAAGAGAGGATGAACACAGCACAGCGTCTGCTGTCTAAAGGGTAACATCGTTAACTTCAAACCAAAGCAATACGAGTTCAAACATCAAAATAACCAGTGCTTCCACGGAAAATGTGTTCGTCCTCTCTTGTGTGTGTTCTATCAGGTAGTACTACTCTGTAAGTACTTGTGCACCGTATTGTATTTTTATAATTATGTAATTAGTAAGCCTAGTGGCCTCTTCCCGTCAAAAAAAAAATATTATTTTAGTATTTGTAGGTTCAATGAGATGTAGGTCAGGACTATATAGTTGCCAAGAGCACACACATCAGATTGTTGGTCATAGGACTGTAGCATCGTACAACAGTAAGGTAAATTAATTTTTCACGGATGCAATAACTAAGTCGACCATTACAATAATTTGCGAATAGAAAAGTGGGGGAAAGACAAGTACGGTGCGTTTTGTCCCAAAATGAATACTGTGCACTTCTTCAGAAATTTGTTAACTGCACCAGTTCAAAGGTGTTCTATCACGATACTGTTAACAAAAAATGCACTAGTATTGTGTAAAGCATAATTTCACACCTTACAGAGTTAAATCAATTTACTATTTGCTGCATGGCATATTTAGCAAGTGACTCAGCTAAATTATATCTGACGGCATCCGTACTTTATAAAACTTCTGTACAACAGCAATCGTGAAGAAAGGTTTTTTTTTTGTTCCAGTGCCACAGTTTTTTATTTAGCACTACTACGTTTCAAATTATTCTTTGTTTAGTTCTCGTATATACTGTTGATGTTATATTCAGAAACATTTTCTAGCAATCAGTAATGTCAGAATTCCGTGTGTCATGTACAAATTATTTTCTTTGTAACATAAGTACATTAGTTGATTAATATTTGTAATAGAAAAAGCTTTATTTCCTTTTAATGAATTATGATATAATGTCTGGTTTCCTAGCCCGAGACCTTATGGTGTAACATTTTCTCTCTCCCTCTTTTTCTCTCTGTGTGTGTGTGTGTGCATGTGCACATGCAGGTGTGGGTGTGCATGTGTGTAAAGCTGAGTTTATGGACTGTGAAACAACAAAATTAACACATGCATCCACTACACTGAAAGATAGAACCATGACATTATGGAAATTTATTTTTCACACTTCAAAACACAACTACAATATATATGTTCATAATGAAAACTTTGTGATGGTTTTCCTTTGTAACTTGATATGAACCTACACTTATTACATCCTTGTGTGAGCATGAGACGCTACACGATTTGAAGTTACGAAAAATTTAACGAAAACATTACTTTTAGAGCGAGAAATTGTTTCCGTGTAAAACATGTTAATTATTTAAATTTTCGTGTTCATATGTTAGCTTATAATATTTTCGAAATACAATATGTTAATGTGTGAATTTAAAATGCTTTTACTAAAGAAGCAATTAAAAATATACAAGGTTTCACCACTCTATTCGCAGAATATGTTTTGAGGGAAATTTTTTGTGGCACGCGAGGAGAAAATAGATTTGGGCACTGACGAGGTTATTTATACCCTTAAAGCAATTCATGCAATTAATGATATTGTAACGGGCTCCGCTCCGCTTCCTCGTCTACGTTGTACGTCTGTTATTTATCTAGACGTCCCTGTTCGGGGACGCCAGATGTAGCGGGCCCTGCTGCTGCTGCTCTCTCGTCTACGTTGTACGTCTGTTATTTATCTAGACGTCCCTGTTCGGGCGCCAGATGTAACGGGTCGTGCTGCTTGTCTCGTCTACGATGTGTTGTTGATGTCTATCCAGAGGTTGGAGGTTATGATGTCCCTGTTCGGGGCGGCAGATGTAGCGGGTCTGGGCGGCTGAATGTGACGGGACCTGATACTTCTCGCCGTCACGTGCTGTTGTTTATATCTATTTTGGAGGTTAAGTATTTCACACGGTGTCCGCTCAGAGAGAAAACATTTAAGTGGGCATATATAAAAAAAGAAGAAGAAAATATTTCTGTTTAG